>CAUYQV010127396.1:0-13065 GCA_963574575.1 Galagoides demidoff
TCCTGTTCTCCCTCCTCCTTCTCTCCCTCGGGTCCTCCCCACCGGGCTGATCTCTGGAGGCAGAGCTCTGAGTGCTCTGTGGCCTGGCTTTGTACATGGTGTCTCTCACAGACTCTGGACACTGCTCTCCCCTGGATCCCCTCAACACCCCTCACTCACTAAACTGTCCTGTCTGCTCTCCTTCCCCGGTTTCTGTTCAGTCTGATGAACTCTTTTCTTCTCAACAGGGAAAAGTATGTTGACATTTCAGAATTTTAAATCAAGCCCAGAGGAATTGTGCTACTCAAGATGTTGCTGCATAAATCCAGCTTCATATGGGTGAGGGATTAAGTTGGTACTCTCTTTAGCCTAATTACAAAATGAGGGGACAAATTAAAATAACAATATGACAATAATTATAGGCATGATTTTCACCATAATTTAAAGGAATGATAAAATACTTTTTTGAATGAAGGATATTCACTTATATTAATTTTTGTGAATACAAATTGGTACAGCACGTTGAGTACAATTTTGACAGTATTTATAAAAATTTACAAAATTTACAACCTTCCACTTTAACCAAATAACTTTCTTAATATGTGAATTGTGGTTACCTTTGAGTGAAGGGCTAAATTTTGGAGAAAGTTTTAAAGGTGAAAAGTATGTATTTACACATCGTTAATAAGAATATATGCACTGTTACCTTTGTAATTGAGGTATTAAATATGCCTACAACAGATATAGCATCTGTATATTGATTGAAGTAACTGCAAGCTGGTACAACAGAAAGAAACTGCGATTTCAATGGCTTAACATAATAAAAGTTTATTGAGCTTACAGATTCTAGTGTGAGTTGGCAGGAGATCTCTTCTTTCAGGTGATTCAGGGATACAGGATGCTTGGAAATTCTAGTTCCACCATCTCAACATGGGACTTCCATGTTTACTGTTGAATGGAGGGAGAGGACATGGGAATGTCTTCCTGGCTTTCGAATGCCTGGATATGACAAACATTGCTTTTACTTGTCTTTCGCTGAAAAATGTAGTCACCTGACCCTTTCCAAGTTCAAGTGGATGGGCAATGTAGTCCTTCCATGCACCCACAACAAGATATGGGTGAGCCCTTGTAGTTTCACCTATATGTTTGTAGTATGTGCTCAACTATTACATGGCAAGCAGTTATTATAATTTATTGTTATAACAATCATCTTCATTTACTGAAGGGGTTTTTGAGAAGGCTAAATTTGCTTTAAATTCTGGAACTTCTTCAAGCAGAACAGTGACATGTGCTTTCAATTGCAATATCGTGTGTAATTTTCCCAGGCTCCTACAAACATCAAACAGGAAGGGTTTGTCTTCTTCATGCAGTCGACCTTTTTTGTGATGCTCTTTGCAATATTGTCTATAGTCCCAGGCTGAGAATTAATCCTTCCTTTAAATGCATGTTAGACATCTCTGCTACTCTCCACATAGCTGAACATGCCTGAACATTAATACAGCTGCTCTTAGGTTCCCTGAAATTCAGGATTTTCCCGTGGGACAGGAACATAGATAAGAAACAGTAGAAGGATGATTATTATTTTCTTTTTTAATTACAATGAGTATGTCAACCAAGAAATCATTTTTCACTTTCCCAGAGGTCTCCAGTGTTTTTAGGGATTCAGCCTTTGTAGGTGCTGCACAGTGATTTCCGTGGACTTTCCTTATCTACTACGTCAGAGGGAGGCTTTGGGTGTTGACCACCTAGGTAACATCATTCATTTGCGTATGTGTTCATGAGCCAGTTTCAAGTACAACATCTCATTAAAGTCTTACTACAAATAAATACAAGACAGTTTCAAAAACCCACCCTACAACTTTATGGTTCTATCCAGAGAACTAGTAGAGTGTGGGTCAAATTAGTCTCTACTCACCAGCTCATTTGGAAAACAGTGTGTTGAAGGTACCTGGGAGGTTGATCACGTGTCTCAACATTATTGTCCAAAGTTGACTTTTATATCAAAAAGGCTGTTGCTATAAGTGGGTGTGGGATAGGTCAGCCCAAGTGTTTCTATAGGGAGTAGGTATGCTTTATATGGTGGAGTGAGCAGGAGAGTCTAGGCTATTCCACTAACCCCTCAGAGGATACAGCAGTGACAAGCTTGGCAACAGGTGAGGTTCCAGATTTGGATGGAAGGTGTTGTGATGTGGAGAACTGCTGGAGCTAGACAGAAATGTCAACTTCCAGGAACCCTGGGGATTGAGACAGGAGGTTTCTAGCTTAATAAAGTCCACAGTGATCCCAAACATCTTTTGATTCTCACTGTTACCTCCTTTAGGCCTGCCTTTAGTAATCTGGCCTTGGGGCTCTTCTTGGTGTCACCTGAGACCTGTGAGGCCGTGCTGAGAGGAGAAACGAGGTAGATCCAGGAAGTTGGCCTCAGGCTTGGAGGAGTGGGACCAGCCTGGGCTCCAGAAGATTCAGACCAGGTGTCTAGTCCTAGACCTGGTACTAGCCATGTGATCCTGGAACATGACCAAGCCCTGTGAACAGGGGGTTCCTCACCTGTGACACAAGTTTGATAAGCCCCGAGCACCAGGGCCATTGATATGTGCACAGTGCATATAAACCACCTGTATGCTGGGTCTGTGATGGCTGACAGTTATTTCTAATATTATTTTGACCCTAGGCCCTAGCACCCACTAGATTTCAGTTGTTTTCCAGTGCACCTCAGAATATGCAGCCCAAGTTGTTCTCCCCTGAAAATTCCCCATTTCCCGCTCTGTTGGTGTTTGAATGGAACTTGGCACTGGTTCCCCAACCAGGCTGGCTGCTCAGAGCCAACCGTTGGCCACTTCACCATGCCTTCTGACCACCTCAAGGCCCCAGCCTCTGCTCCAGCACCACACTGCTGCTGTTGCCTCTCCTTGGCTGCCACAGTGCAAACTGCACCAGTCTCCTTTGCAGGTGCATGGGAGCTACCACCAGGATTCCAAGGCGGCCATCAACTGCCAGATTATCCTGGAGCTCCACGTCTCCTGTGTCTACTTGTCCATGTCTTATTACTTTGACTGCATAGATATGGCATTGACGAACTTCGCCCAATACTTTCTTCACCAATCTCATGATAAGAGGGAACATGCTGAGACCTGATAAGGCTGCAGGATCTAACATGGTCGGATCTTCCCTCAGGATATCAAGAAACTGGTGATGACTGGGAGAGTGCACTGAATGGATGGGGTGTGCATCACACTTGAGAAAAAACGTGTGAATAAGTCGTTACTGGAACGTCATAAACTGTCCACTGGCAAAGTGACTCCACTTGTGTGACTTCATTGAAATGTATCACCTGAATGAGCAGGTGAAACCCATCAAAGAGTAGCGTGGCCATGTAACCAACCAGCGCAAGATGGGAGCCTTCGAATCTGGCAGACTATCCCTTTAACAAGCACACCCTCCGAGACAGCGATAATGAATTAAATCTTACTCTAACTTCCCCATAGTCATGAGGTGACTTCCCGGGTCCTCAAGGCAGTGAATGCATGTGAGGGTTTCCTTTACCTTTTCTATAAGTTGTACCAAAACATCCACTTAAGTTCATTCATTCGTACCATTCCTTCAAATAAAGAAATTTAGTACCCTCACCTAAAAGGAATACGCAACTTAAGGCGACATGGAATCCAAAATCAGTCAAAAATGTTTCACAGTGAGGGTAGTGCCTATGGCTCAAAGGAGTAAGGCGCCGGCCGCATATACCAGAGGCAGGTTCAAACCTGGCCCTGGCCAAAAACTGCAAAAAAAAAAAAAAAAAAGTTTCATGGTGAGTAAAACTCAGTAAATTTTCCCTCTTCAAGGGGGCCTCTTTCCCAGTTGGACGCAGCTCAAAGCTCCAGGAATTTGAATCAAACTCCTTCCCTCCCTCCCTCCCTACTGCTTTTCCATTCAAATCACTGTTTTAACCCCCATCAAACATCTAGGCCTTGCTTAGAGTTGTCCAAAGTACACTAAAGGTAACCTAATTGAGATGTTTCTCTATCGCAGTCAGCTGACTTCTGGGCACCAATTCGTAGGCTTATTTTTCAGGAAATCTTTATTTCTTAGGAAATCCCTGCAGAGGATGGATATCAATCACCCCCACTGGGACAAGAGCACAGGCCACCTTCCATACCTGCCCTAGGCAGACCTTCTTTGCTCTAGCCACTATTGAGATAGAACTGCTCAGATAGGTTTCCATTCCCAGCTTTGCTCTCTGCCCTAAGTCAGGAGTCACACCTTCTCAGAGTCTGGCAGTGCCACCTCCCAGCTTCCTTACAACCAACTCCCACAGAAGGAACTGCTGTTTCCCAAATCCTCACACCACCTGGGCTCAGCACAGTCACCGTTAACTGCTCCTCCTGGAGACCCATCCCCTCACCCTCTTTTCCTTTCCCTCTGCGTTTTAGAGAACAACTCACCACCTTCATTGTGTGACTGCAGCTCCTAGACTCTGCCATCCTGTGGTAGATAGCAGATGGGGTGCAGACCGGGTCTGCTTAGGCTAGTGTCTTTACTACTAGGAGTCTTCCAATGAGCAAGTACTCAGTGAATGTTTGGGGAAAGAATTCACCACTGAATAAAGGTTTCATTTATTTCAATTTAATTCAGACTTAAGCTTACAAGACCCAGGTACATGTCTTTTAACTTTACAGAAAAATAGACTAAAAACAATAAGGAAATAAAATAACACTTTTTTCTCTATTTTGCCAAGTTCTTTCAAATTTCCAAGGAAATTCCTATTCCATTGTCATATTATATTATAGATTACAATCAGATGGAAGGCTTTCCAATTTGTTTTGCAAAATAGTGAAGTGTTTCCTCTTAAACTAAATAAAGAACAATAAATGTGTGACAATTGTCATTTCCAAACTTAGATTCTCAAGGTAATAAACAATCCAGTACATTTTTAAATATCAAGATTAATCTCCAAGTCTTCCAAATGAAACAGTAAGCCAAAGATGTTATCCATTGTACTCCTTTCAGCCCCAGACTGACCTTCCATCACTTATATCGACTTTTTAAATTTGTTTAAAAGTTTAAACAATATTTTTACTTGTCACATAGTACAGGATAGTTAGTATACCTATCACTTCATGCATTTATTTCTTTGTGGTGAGGACTTTCAAAAACTTTATTGTAATATGCAATACCTTAAAGTTAACTATAGACACCAGTACTTATTCTTCCTAACTGTAACTTTCAGCAATTAACTATCCTCTCCCCTCCCCCGTCACTGGGAATACTGTTCTCCTTGTGTTTGGTTGGGTTCTACATCTGAGTGAAATCATGTGGTATTCGACTTCCCTCTTCGAACACAGAGAAGAACCTGCCTGACTTTAGTTGGAGTAAAAGGAGCTGCAGGTAGCCCCAGGACTTGCACTGGCCATGTCAGTATCATCTGTGGGGGAAATTCTGGCTTTGGCTCGCTCTCTCTCTTCTCTTAACGCCTCTTCATACCACACTGGGAAGGATTTAGGATCACTCCCATTGACCTTGGCCAAAAACTTTAAGAGAGTCATCTTGCTGGTTTCAGCATGGGCCCTCGGACCCCACAGGAATTCATAGCGCACAGGATCACTTTGGGGCACTTGCCGGTAAACCAAGTACTTCTCATGCACCCAGTCATGGGTGAGGAGCTTCTGGGGCTCCCCATAGATGAAGTGCTCCATCCCAGAATACACCCCCAACACGTTCAGTGTTTCCCAGATGATCTCCTCAGAGGCACAGTTACCCTCCAAAAAGATTACGCTCAGAATAAGTATCAGAATGCCAGTTTTGGGCATACTCCCAACATCATCGAGCATCCCATCATAGGTGAGGCCCAAGTTTGTGGTAAGGATGAAGGAGTGCTCAGTGGGGTCAATTTCCTTCACCTCGATACCAAAGACTATCTGCATACACTCAGAAGCTTCACTGAAGATCAGAGGGAAATGCTGTTTTTCATTTTTGAAGACAACTGCCAGCATTTCTGCCTCAGTGAAAAGTTCCTTAATTCGATACTTAGTTAGCAGGAACTCCACCAAATCAGCTACCTTTTCTTCTATCTCACGTCTGGGCAAGGGCTCTACGGCTCCCAGGGTTTGCAAGGGGTTTGGACTCTCCTGTTGTTCTCTGCTGGAGCCCTCATCAGATTGGCTTATTGGGGTAGAGGTGATGAGAGGGGTGGGTAAGCCAGCTGCCTGAGGACTCTGGGAAGGACTTGATGTCCCAACAAGATCAGAAATCTCCTCTGGGGTGCTAGACATCAGAGGATAGTAGGAGGAGGAAGTGGAAGAGGAGGAGGAGGGGAAAGATGATGGAAAAGAGGAGGAGCAGGTGGAGGAGGATGAGGAAGTATCTTCCTCCACAGCTGTCCGTGGACCCCCGAAGTCCTGCATCTCACTTTCGGACAGAGAACCTTCTTCGCATCGCCGACGCTTCTCGGGTGGCGGCATGATGACTCTGGTCAGAGGAGAAGGCAGAATTGTGGGCAGGAGTTCACAGGCCTAGAGACAGGGGGAGCACTTCAGTGGCCTCAGTGAGAACCATACTCTGAGGCTGTAGTAGGTTAACTTACAGGCCTTCTCCTTATACGGTACTCTGGGACCTCCCAGGGCTCCTGTCCTCCTAGACAACCTGTCCCTTGAGCACCTGAATGAAGAAGTGGGATGGCTCCTGGGAGGCAGTCAGCTAGTAGAGAACGAGGCTCCAGGGATGACAGTGGGCAAGCGAGGCCAGGTGCTTGGGGTTTTGTCTGTACTGGGGAAGGCCGGGTCCTTTGCACACATTCAGGGGATGCCCCTCACTTGGACTCTTGCTACTGCCTGGTCCTCCTTTATTCTGTGACCAGAGGACACTGCCTCAGACCAAGGTCTCGTCACTGGGTTCTGGAGCTTATGTAAGGGGAACTGAGGGGCTCTCAGGCTGCAAATGTGAGAACACGCCACGTCCAGCCACTCTTACCAAGGCTCTCCTAGAAATGACAACAGGCAAGAGCCAGACTGTGGGGTCCCTTCTTTCTGGGATGGGGTTACCTCTGGTACTCACCAAGGGTCTGTAGTTTGACTCCTGGCAGGGTTTGAAACTTTTTCTTCTGATGAGCTGATAATTTTCCTTAAAGCAGGGCCCTCACTTATCTGAGATCCCTGAAACAGAAGTGAGGATGTGAGATGCACAACATGTGAGACATCCATTCTTGCTTTCTTTCAAGACTGACAGAGGGGTGGGGCTGGTTTCTGTCTGTTCTGGAGTCCAGAGTCCTCAGAGATGGCAGAGCCTAAGCCTCCTTCCCTTGCTGACCCTAGTTCATCCTCCTTAGTCCAAAGTCCTCAACTTCCTGAGAACCCCACAGACAAAAATAAGGGTAATCTCAGGGTAACACCCCTGCCCTCTGTGTCTTCCGGAGCTAACAGTGGGGTCAGATAGAAACAGATAGGTTTCTGTGGCGCTCCTCTGTGTTCTAGAGTAGGATCCCCTCATTCCTCCCCTAGGGTCCACACCTCCACTCCTAGCAGGGCCTAGATGCTCTCCCTTTGTTAACCTGATGCCACACTCCTTACACAAAGGCCCCGCCTCTTAGTTTCCTGAGAGCAAGCTGAGAGAGTGGGAAAGCTATTCTGAAACCTCACAGGGCTGAGAGCAGGGGTGGGGGGCTGTGTTCTGATGTCAGGATCTTAACCTTCACATCTTCTTCTCTGTTGACCTGAGACTACACGCCTCAGACCAAACCTTCAACCAAACCTCCCATCCCTCACTAATCCAAGGCCAGAGTCCGAGCATACCACTTACAGCAAGGCTGCCTTTGGGCCTCCCAGGGCTGACAGCAAGGGAGGATTTTTGTTGAGGGTGACCTCTGTATAGAGTAATGGGATTCCTCTATTGGCTCACCCAAGTCTGGCCCCTTCTGATTAATGTCCTCCCCTCAGCAGAATTCAGAGGCCACTATTATCAGGCTACATCTCCCTAGGGGCTCCCAGGGCTGATAGCAGGGGTAAGGTGAGTCTGAGGACTCCTCTGTTCTGACGTTGAGAGCCATTTCCGACCTTTCTCAGGGTACCTATCTTGATTTCTGGCAGGGCCTGACCCTCCTTTCTCTGCTGATCTGATGCTGCATTCCCCTTCCCAAAGACCAAGTATCCCCTTCTGGCCACCACGGGAGAAAGTAAGGGCCTACTATACCACTGTGACCGTGCCCACCCTCCCAGGGCTGGCTGCAGGGTCACGGTGAAGAGGGAATCCTTCCCTTCTGGGACACGAGATGTCCTCAGTCCTCCTTTAACATCCTCATCTTTACTCTTGGTAGGGCCTGAGATGCCTTCTTATGCTTATGTGAGTCCTGCCCCTCCAAGACTCAGTTTTCATGGCCTTGATACCTCTGAGAAAGAAATGAGGGAGACCTTCACCCTAACAACTCGGGGTTTCCCAGGGCTGACAGCCAGGACAAGGATGCATGGCGTACCCCACTCCATCAGAATGTGGCAGAACCTGGCCCTCTACTGCTCTGAGTGGCCCTTGGTCATACAAGGCTCCAACTCCCAGAATCCCTTGACCAAGAAGTTGGGGGAAGGGCTTAGCCTCACACATGTGCATGGGCTTCCCAGAGCTGACGGCAGGGACAAGAATGGAATGTAGGGCTCCTGAGTCTTCCCAGGGTGTCACCAGGCTCTGACTCTCAGAGTCCCCTGAGGAAGAAGATAGTGGGAGGGGAGAGGAGGAGAAGAGAGGGAGGGGTCAGAGACAAGGATGAATCATGTGGCTGCTATGGGGATGGGATGGCGGGGTCTCCCACTCCTCCCTTAGGGCCCCACCCTCTTTGGCCCTGAGTTGCCCAGGGTCTGAACAGGTTCTGACTCCCACAGTTCCCTAAGGAAGAAGGTGGGGAGAGGGGCTCAGCTTCACATGTGTGTCTCAGGGTGGTGCAGGGTGAGACTGAGGTCCCTCTACCTGGGGTGGGGGCTTCCTAAGTCCTCCCTCAGTGTCTCACCTTCACTCCTAACAGAGCTGGACCCTCTTTCCAAGCTTATCTGAAGCCCAGAACTCAGAGCAAAACCCTAACCTCTGTCAACCCCCCACATGGAAGTTAGAAGTCGGTGAAAGTCACATCTGGCCCCACCTCCACACAGAGTGAATAGGACTGGGGAATAGGGGGACTCAAACTACTCCCTTAGGGTCCCACCCTCTATGGCCCTGGGCCTCAACAGGCTGTGAGTCCCACAGTCCCATAAAGAAAAGGTTGGGAGGGAGCCTCAGCCTCAAATGTGTGCCCCAGGGCTTCCCAGGGTTCACAGCAGGGACAAAGGTGGAAAGTAGTGCCTCATATCCGGATCTTGGAAAGCCTAAACGCGCCCTCTAGGGCTCCTGAGTCTGACCTGGGTCTCACCAGGCTATGACTCCTAGAGTCTTCTGAGGAACAAGATGAGGAGAGGGGAGGGGTGGAGAAGGAGAGGTGGCAGACCTGGAGGGGGAAGGGATAGAGTGGGGGAACTGGTAGGGGTCATGGACAAGGACGGACTGTGGTGCCTCTCAGTCCTCCCTTAGGGGCTGCCATCTATGTGACCCTGAGTCACACACCCCCTACAAGGCTCTGACTCCCATAGTCCTCTGAGGAAGAAGTTGGGGGAGAGGTGAAGGAGGGGACAAGGACCAACTATAGGGTGGCTATCAGGATGTAGCAAGGCCTTTCACTCTTCTCTTAGGGTCCCATCCTCTATTGCCCTGAGTAACCCTGGGTCTCACTAGGCTCTGACTCCCATAGTCCCCCAAAAAGAAACTCAGGGGAGGGACTCAGCTTCACATGTGTGCCCCAAGGTGGCCCAGGGCCCACAGCAGGGCAAAAGCTAGGTTATTGGGGTCCCTCTACCTGGGGTAGGGGCCTCTTCAGTCCTCCTTCAGGATCTCGCCTTAACTCCTGACCGAACCAGACTCTCTCCCCTCTGCCAATCTGAAGCCCAGAACTCTTTGAGGAAAGCCCTCGCAACTCTGTCAGTTCCCCACTGACTGTGGAAGTCAGTAGACTTCACATCCGGCCCCAGTCTCCCACATACAGGGCTTCCCAGGGCTGACAGAAGGGGTGCAACAGGATAGGGGACTGGGGACACCGGTCAGAAACAAGGATGGACTGTGGGGCCTCTACGGGAATGTAACAGGGTCTCTCATTCTCCCCTTAGGGCCCTGCCCTCTTTGTCTCTGAGTCTGACCAGGCTCTAACTCCCATAGTCTTCTGAGTAAGAAGATGGGGGTTTGGGTCGAGGAGTCAGGGACAAGGACGGACTGTGGGGCCACTGTGGGGATACAGCAGGGTCTCTCACTCCTCCCTTAGGGTCGCACCCTCTATGTGGCCCTGAGTGGCCACCCATCTCACCAGGCTGTGACACTAACGGTCCCTGAGGAAGAATGTGGGGGAGGGGCTCAGCCTCACACGTGAAGTCCGGGATGGCCCAGCACCCACAGCAGGGCAAGCGCTGGGTTACTGGGGTCCGTCTACCTGTGTGGAGTCCCCCTCAGTCCTCTCTCAGGATCTCCCTTTCAGTCCCGACAGAGCTGGGCTCTTGACCGTCTGCCGATCTCAAACCTAGAACTCTGAACAAGGCCCTGGCTTTTCTCAGCCCCCAACATGGAAGGAGAGTCACACCCGTCCCAGCCTCCCACAGCCAGGGCTTCCCAGGGCTGACCCAAAGGACGGGTCAGGACAGGGGTTGGGGCGAGCGGTCAGGGACGAGGATGGACTGTGGGTCCATCGTGGGGACATACTGGGGCCTCTTGCTCCTCCCTTATGGCTGTGCCCTCTATGTGGCCCTGAGTGGCCACCCATCTCACCAGTTTGTGACTTTAACGGTCCCCAGAGGAAGAAGGTGGGGGAGGGGCTCAGCCTCACACATGCGGCCAGGGGTGGCCCAGCACCCACAGCAGGGCAAGCGCTGGGTTATTGGGGTCTGTCTATCTGTGTGGGGTCCCCCTCAGTCCTCTCTCAGCGTCTCCCTTTCACTCCCGATAGAGCTGGGCCCTTGCCAGTCTGCCGATCTCAAACCCGGAACTCTGAACGCGGCCCTGGCTTCTCTCAGGCCCCCACACGGAAGTCAGTAGACGTCACATCCCTCCCCAGCCTCCCACAGACGGGGCTTCCCAGGGCTGACCCAAGGGACGGGACAGAACCCGAGGGGGGTTGGGGTGAGCAGTCAGAGACCAGGACGGACTGTGGGGACACTGTGGGTATATAGCGGGGCCTCTCGCTCCTCCCTTAGGGCCCCGCCCTCTCTGTGGCCCTGCGTGGCCACCGTCTCACCAGGCCGTGACTCTAACAGTCCCCGAGGAAGACAGTGGGGGAGGGGCTCAGCCTCACACGTGGGGCCCGAGGTGGCCCAGGGCCCACAGCAGGACAAGCGCTGGGTTATTGGGGTCCCTCTACCTGTGTGGGGTCCCCCTCAGTCCTGTCTCAGCGTCTCCCTTTCACTCCCAACAGCGCTGGGCCCTCGCCCATCTGCCGATCTCAAACCCGGAACTCTGAACACGGCCCTGGCTTCTCTCAGCGCCCCACGTGGAAGGGGGGTCACATGCGGCCCAGCCTCCCACAGACAGGACACCCAGGGCTCAACCAAGGGATGGGACACCCAGGGCTGACTGAAGGGAGTGGACTGAGCAGGAGGGGGGTGGGGTGAGCAATCAGGGACCAGGACGAACAGTGGGGCCACTGTGGGGATATAGTGGGGTCTCTCACTGTCCTCCCTTAGGGCCGCGCCCTCTCTGTGGCCCTGAGGGGCCACTTGTCTCACCAGGCCATGACTCTAACGGTCGTGGGAGAAAGAAGATGGGGGAGGGGCTCAGCCGCACACATGGGGTCCGGGGTGGCCCAGCGCCACAGCAGGGCAAGCGCTGGGTTATTGGGGTCCCTCTACCTGAGATGAGGGCCTCTTCAGTCCTCCTTCAGGGTCTCGCCTTCACTCCCGATCTAACCGGATCCTCTTCTCTCTGCTGATGTGAAGCCCAGAACTCTGAGGAAAGCCCTCGCGACTCCGTCAGCCCCCGCCACGGAAGTCGGTAGACGTCACATCCCACCCCAGTCTCCACATACGTGGCTTCCCAGGGCTGATTGTGAGAGGAACAGGACAGGAGGGGGGAGTGGGACAATGGGTCAGAAACAAGGATGGACTGTGGGTCCTCTATGGGAATGTAACAGGGTCTCTCATTCTCCCCTTAGGGCCCTGCCCTCTTTGTCTCTGAGTCTGACCCGGCTCTAATTCCCATAGTTTTCTAAGGAAGAAGATTGGGGGGGGAGTTCGGGGCGAGGGGTTAGGGACCAGGACAGACTGTGGGGGCACTGTGGGGATATAGTGCAGTGTCTCGCTCCTCCCTTAGGGCCGCGCCCTCTATGTGGCCCTGAGTGGCCACCGTCTCACCAGACCGTGACTCTAATGGTCCCCGAGGAAGACGGTGGGGGAGGCCCAGGGCCCACAGGAGGACAAGCGCTGGGTTATTGGGGGTCCCCCTCAGTCCTCTGTCAGTTTCCCACCTTCACTCCTGACAAAACCATGTCCTCTCCCCTCTGGGGATCTGAAACCTGGACCTTAGAACAAGGCCCTTGCCTCCGTCAGCCCCCTACACAGAAGTTTGTGAACGTCTCATCCGGCCCCAGCTCCCCACACCTACAGGGTTTCCCAGGACAAGGTGTGGGGAACAGGATGGGGGGGGTGGAGTGGGGTGGGGTGGGATGGGGGGGGCGAGGGTTCAGGAATATGGCAGGAGTGTGGGGCTGCTATGGAGATTAGTGGGGCCTCTCTCTCTCCTCCCTTAGGGTCTGCCCTCTATGGCCCTGAGTCACTCAGTGTCTCAACAGGCTGTGACACCCACAGCCCCCCAAGGAAAAGCTTGCGGGAGGGGCTCAGCCTCACATGTGGGGCCGGGGGTGGCCCAGGACCTGCAGTAGGGTGAAAACTGGGTTACTGGGGTCCCTCCACCTGTGTGGGGGCCCGCTTAGTCCTCCCTCAGTCCCACCTTCACTCCTGACGAACCGCGTCCTCTCCCCTCTGCCGATCTGAAGCCCGGACCTCTTTGAACAAAGCCCTCACGACTCCGTCAGCCCCCCACGCGGAAGTC
>CAUYQV010127397.1:0-18181 GCA_963574575.1 Galagoides demidoff
ATGTGTTGATACAATGATAAAGCAAATGACATGAAATTTATGTTAACCAGCTTGATGAAAGTGTTTCAAATTGTATATGAAAATAGCACAATGTACCCCATGTTTGCATTAATGTATACAGATATCAATTAATAAAAAAAAAGTCAAAAAAAAAAGAAAACTTTAAATAATCTTAATTTGGTTCTTCTGTTTGTTTGTTTGTTTGTTTGGGTTTTTTTTGTTGTTGTTGTTCTTTTTAAGCAGTTTTTGGCTGGGGCTAGGTTTGAACCCGCCACCTCCGGCATATGGGGCTGGTGCCCTACTCCTTTGAGCCACAGGTGCCGCCCAATTTGGATCTTCTGACTCTTGTTCTACTGTGTTCTTTCACTTTTGTTGCCCTTCCTTTCTCTATTTTCTATACCATGAAGAAATATAGACACTTCTAGTACCCCTGAGTCAAGGCTCAGTATGTACACACACACACACACACACACACGTAAGCACACACACTTTTAGGGGGCTTTTATCTCTCTTGTGGAAACTCAAGTGTGATGGAGACACTTCTCTAAGGTATAGCTCTGGTCTGTTTTGCACTGAGTTTCCAGGGTACCAGGAATTACTCTGTGCTCTAAGAGGGAACTTGAACTTTGTGTATGTGATCACTGGCAAGTCACAGGTGAAGCTGCAGTTTTGGAAGTGTTCAATATCAGTTGTAATGGAGGGTTATTACTTCAGGGAGACATTTGCTTCTTGTGCCTCTTAATAAGAAAGGAAAAAACTGAATATGTGGAACCTATAGAAATATTCCCCAAGAAGGGACAAAACTTTGGTGGGGAAGGACTTGATCTCAGAATGGGCTGATTAGCTCAAGGTTGCCCACCAGCCTCAATGGAATATCTTTGTAGTGACAAGTTCTGTGGAAATCTTATACATGCCATTTCCCTCTTTTGAGGAACCTAATATTCAATGTAAAAGTGATATCCTTGATTTTTAGATATCTACATGGTCTGTCTTCCAGCTGTTTCTGATTTTCATATATTTTAATATTAGGTCCTAAAAAATACAAATAATTTGTTGGCCCTACTTGTTGATGAACTTCATTTTGAGGTAGGTGGTCCAGTTGTAAAATGAATAGTAAACAGGGAGCTACCTATAATAAATGAAGCTAATATCTTTATAAAATCCTATGGTCAATTCCTATTATTTTGTATTGACTTGAGCATTCCTCTAAGGCACCAAAACTTCTTAAAAATGCTTAAATTTCTTTTATGTATTGAAATGCCAATATTTTATGATAATTTTCTCTAAAATTCAGTAAGGGCTTGGATAAATTTTAACTTGATGCATATATAGAGGCATAATTTAATATAACTGTTTTTGTAAACCAGTGAGATTTACTTGTCTCATGGCTAAAATTTTAACATCAGAGCTATAAAATCTTTACTTGTGTCTGCCCATATATTTCTATATACAATGCATGTCTGTGCTTATTTATTGTCTACATGGTACCAAAGTGACTTATACATAAATGAGTGACCATAAATTAAGTAAATAGGCTCATATGCTTTTCAAGAAAGTGATTTAATAATTTTGGTAAATAAAACTACTTTTAAAATTTTTGTTAATATAAAATTGGAAAGCCTTCAGTATTGTCACTATAAAATATAATTCAAATTTATTTTTGTCTAAGTCTATACTGTCTGTGACAGATGTTTTAAGATCATAAAACTGTTGTTTATGTGATATTATTGATACTTTCTTGATTTACTTGTGAATTAAAGTATGAGGGTTGGCTGCAGGACTTCCACAAAACCTTGCACACAACTTGCTATGAGTTGACATCTTGTGTTTTCAGCTTTTGGATTCTTAGGTCTGGACAGGACTCCATGGACAGGCCTAAAGACATACATATGTCTACAGTGGCTAGATCACTAGCTGAAGAGCAGGGCCACATGCAGTAAATCCTCTCTGGATCAGCTGTGCCTTTGACCATGCTGGGAAGGATTGGATCTTCCATACATTGCCTTCACAACTCTATACTTTGTCCTGAGCTCTATGTTTGCTGTGTAAATTCATGGTTCAGTTACCTGAGCCCTTCATAGCCATCCTGGGTGCCATATGGGTACCTGAGACTCAGAGGAATGAGAAACCCTTTAGGGTGGGTACTCTAATGTGATGATTTTGAATTGGAAAACACCATGAAATAAATAATTCCTTCCAATCTCATTGGAAGGATCATATCAGGCAATTTTGCCTTGAGTGGACATCTTCATCACTGGAGATCTTCAAGATCTTATTCTTTTGACCAACATAAGAAGTAAATGAAGTATTTATCTGGTTACCTTCAGAAATAAGAACACTTTCAAGTTCTTGATTTCAAATTGTTTTGTTAATAATTGTTCTAGGCCATATTTTTGCTTCTTTAATTATGCTTTGTATTTCTAGATGGCTAAGAAATATGACATCTTTATTTTTAGATGTCTTATCAAAGACAATAACCGTGATGTCTAGATGCTTAAAAGTGGTCCAGCATGCACATTGTCTGCTGTGTAAGGAGATGAACTGACGGAGATGCCCTTGTTCTCTTTGCTTTTATTGTTAACCAATTCAGCCTGAAGATTTTACTAAATTCTTAAGTGATGATAGAATATCTGAGAATAAGACTTATAGCAATATGGAACAAACGTACATTTAAAACATTGATCATTAATGATTTTAGGTGAGAAAGATTTTGATTAAAAGGGAAAAAAGAAAATAAAAAGATCTCAGAACCGTCAAAGCTGTGGAAGGAAGACAAGCCCGTAGATAGTAGAGTAAGTGACCTCAGTCTTGCCTATATGTCCATGTCAGGGCAATTATAAAAAGGTATTTTGTTCATATTCCTGGAATTTGTGATATAAAGAAAAATGTATAGCCAACCAGTAGCTCATGTTATTTTAATGTTAATTCTTTGTTTAAAAACTTGGAAACACCTCTTCTTTTTTCCCTGAAGAACCCACTTGTAGCTTTTGCTAGAGGAAAAATATTTTAAGAGCTACTTGACTATAAGCTCCCAGCTCACAGTTCTTGAATATGACCCAAATGAGGCTCAAGTAAACACTCTATTTATATTAATTTTATCTTAGTTTTTTCTCTATGTCTACCTTTTTCTTAATATTTGAGAAGATACATATTGTACTTTTTATAGCCCATATCACCACGCTACACTGCATTCACAAAACAAAATAAATGTGCATTGAATAATTAATTGCACATTTGAAATTAGCCATATAGTTTTCATATAACTATAGTTTTTAACCAATTTCCATTTTCAAAATGAGTCCTTTGAGCTCAATTAAATGCTTTAAATAAGTAAAAAAATACACTATTTTTAGAGGCATTTAATGCTCAGTTTATGAGAAATGCTAATTAATTCACAATCATTTCTGAGAAAGCAAGAAAAGCTGAACAATAATATTAATGAGCTAACAAAAAATAGAGTGAAAAATAACATTACAGACTACAATATATTTTTCTAATCTAACTCTTGTTTAATATGTTTGTCAACATAATTCTTTGAATTCTGTTTCCTGAATGAAATTTTGTACAGATGAATAGGGAAAAGAATGACCTATATAGCTGTAAAATAATAACACTGTTTTAAACTTCAAAGTATATCATTCTTTTACACAAAAAAAGTACATAAAAATGATTTGCCTTGAGGCACAGACATTATAAGTCAATATTTTACCATTATGAAATATTTACTATCGAGTCGAAAACCTATGTTAAAGTTGTGAGTAAATCCTGAAATATGACTTACTTTATAAGTGAAGCACAGGTGATATGGGAATGCTACAGCAATCACTTTAGAAGGTCTCATTACATATGCACGTTATTATTAGTAAAAAATTTCAACAGAATCCACATTCAATTGCTTGAATGGGCTCAAGCAAATTCTCTTGCCTCAGCCTCCCGAGTAGGTGGGACTACAGGCACTTACCACAAAGCCCAGCTATTTGTTCCAGACAAGGGCTCGCTCTGAGTCAGGCTAGTTTTGAACCCCTGAGCTCAGGCAATCCATGCACCTTGGCCAATCAAGTGCTGGGATTATAGGCATAAGCTACTGTGCCTGGCCACAAACTAGTACTTTTAATTAACTAATTAAAACATATACAACAGAATTTTATCCCTCTTATAAATTTTACAAGACTAAATGTTTATTGATTTGAGGATTCTCCATACTTCTTTCCATAAAGATTATATTAGTTTGCAATCCCTCCAGCAGTATAGAAGTGTTCCCGGCTCTCCATATCCACACCAACATCTGAAGTTTTGGGAACGTGTGATGCCGGCTAATCTTATTGTTCACTTGAATGGAATACATTATTCTTAGTAAAGTATTTCAAGAATGGGGAAAAAAGTATCTAATGTACTCAATACTATTATGAAATCAATATATAAACACACACTCATACAAATGATACAGCACAAATATAGTCTAGCAAGGGGGAGGGGTGAGGAGGAAGAGTGGAGAGGAAAAGGGGTGGTGATTGGTGGTAGGAGGAAGCATTTGGTGAGATCTCACCTAATGTGCATAATGCTAGGGTACATTTCAAAATAACTAAGAGTAAATTTTACATGTATTACCAAAAAATATATAAATAAGTAAGTGAGGTGATGGCAATGTTAATCAGTTTGATTTAAGCATTCTACATTGTATAAATCATCCCAGTGTGCTCCATAAATGTATACAGTTATGAGTTTAATTAAAAACTGATAAAAAAGAATTTACAGAAAAAATATTTGCCTGTGAGTAAATTTGTTATTATAGAACATGCAATGATATCCAAAAACCAGCTGTATTTCACAAATCTATTCCTCTTAAAATGTTGATTGTAGAAGTAAAAGGCTCTCAAATTTTTTTTAATTTTCATTTAATCAAATTAAAATAAACTTTTCTTGAATTTTTATATTTTGTCTTTTATTTATTTCACAATGTTTGTGCTGCGTGGATATATTTTTTAATGCTTAGAGCATTCAGTGTGCCCATCACCTGAATGGTGTTCATTGTACCTGATAGGCAGGTTCTACCCATCCCCTTCCCCATCATACCCTCTTCTTGATTTCATATAACCTTCATATTTCTTTGTACCCATGTGTATCCATTAATTAGCTCCTGATCATTAGACAGTGCCTGTTGTGTTTGATTTTTCATTCCTAAGATACTTCATTTAGGAGAATGGTCTCCAATTCCATGTAAGTTGCTGCAAAAAACCCCACTATTTTATTCCTTTTATGGCAGAGCAATAATCCATGTTATATAGATAGCATATTTTCTTAAGTGGGCCTCTAGGTTGATTCCATATCTTTGCAATTGGGAATAGTGCTGCAATAAACATTCGAGTGCTAGTGTTTTTTTATAAAATGACTTCTTTTCATTGGTGTAGAAACCCAGTCAGGGGATTGCTGAATCAAATGGTAAGTCTACATCTATTTTTTTGAGGAATCTCCATATTGTTTTCCATAGAGGTTTTATAAATTTGCAGTCCCAACAATAGTATATAAGCATTTATTCCTTCCTCTGTCCACACAAGCACCCATTATTTTTTGACAAAAGTCATTCTCGCAAAAGTAAGGTGTTATCTCATTGAAGTATTAATTTTATGTCCCTGATGATTAGTGATGTTGAGTATTTTCCATGTGATGTTGGCCATTTGTCTATCTTCATTTGGATGATTTCTACTCATGCCTTTTGTCTGCTTTTTAATGGGGCTGTTTATTCTTGATACTTTTTTTTGAGTTCTTTATAAAATCTGTATATCGTTTCTCTATTGGATATGTAGTCTGCAAATTCTTTCTGCTGTTCTGTAGATTGTCTATTCTGTTGATTATTTCCTTTGCTATGTAAAAGGCTTTTAATATAAACAAGTTGTTATTGCTACATTTGCCTTTGTGTGCTTAGTCGTAATTTTTTTGTTTAGGCCAAGGTCTACAAGAGTTTTTCCTACATTTACTTCTAAAATTTTTATGGTTTCAGATTATAAAATCCCTATCAAAATACCAACAATGT
The DNA here is from genome assembly GCA_963574575.1 of Galagoides demidoff. NCBI lineage: Eukaryota > Metazoa > Chordata > Mammalia > Primates > Galagidae > Galagoides > Galagoides demidoff. The sequence continues at coordinate 6,032 of CAUYQV010127397.1, forward strand.
ATTTCACAGATCTAGAAAAAGTAATTTTTTTCATTTGGAACCAAGAAAGAGCCCCAATAGACAGAGCAATATTAAGCAAAGAGAAGAAAACTGCAGGTATCACATTACCAGACATCAAATTATACTACAAGGCTATGGTAACCAAAACTGCATGGTATTGATTTCTTCAGTGAAGATCTTCTTAGATTTAATATGGTAAAGATGGTTATAAAGCTACAGGATAGGTGTGGCATATTTACTTTTTCACTTATTTGTTTATCCACAAAAGCAGCAATATGTGTATGTTTTCTCTGGCACTTAATGTACTATAAAGCACACCTTGGAAACCTTTTTCATAATATTAGGTTTTTCTAATGTCCTTGGAAGTGTGTTTTATTTCTGATTCTTCTAGTGTAATAGTCAAATCAAATATCTAAGGAAGTTATGAGTTCATTTAAAAAAAAGTTTCTAGAAAAAAATTTATGTGACAATTTCTTTCATAAATTTTTCATTTCTTGGATTCAAAATAGAAATATACGAAATAAGATATTGTGTATATGTTATATTTGGGAATGAAATACACACTATTATGAAAATATAGAATATTCTTTCTATATTTTAGAAAATATTGAAACAAAGAATTAGTTGGGATGATGGTAATTGATAAATATTTATCATAATAAATATTAGTATTCAAACTCAAACCTTAAAATGGGAAAGTATCTAAAAATCATTCTGTTTTTAAGGCACGAATAGTATTGAGGAAAGTTAGGCTAATATCAACTAGTATATAAAAAATAGAGTATTTTTGATTAATCTACTTTACATATTTATTCTTGTATACATCCTATAAAAACATGAGAATTAGTTTATTAGTATTTATCTCTGAGTATTGGTGATATTGTTTTAATTTTATTTGAGAAAGATTACATGTAAGAGTCTTTATTGATATTAATATTTTAAATTTTATCTGAATGATATTCCTAAATTAGTGGTCAGGAATTAAATATACAGAGCCTATGATACATTACTAGATTCCATTATATTAGAAGTCAGTGCAATTTGAAGTCTACAGAATGGCTTGGCTTTGGGGATATAAAGCCTCAGGTGTCTATAAAAATAGTCATGAAATCATACTGCAGACTTACAGTGCTGATATCTAATACTTACCTTTACCTGTTGACAAAATTTCAACACCTAGAGAAAAAAAAAAGCTGTGCTATTTTAATAAAGATCTTCATCCAGGAAGAGGCAAGGAGACTGACTGTTAACCAGAAGCCAGATTCTATCACAGCTTAGTTTTTTCACACAATGATTCTCCAGACTCATGGTTAAACCCCCAGCCCACTCCACATCTAACTCCATTAATTTTTTTTACAATAATTTCCTTCTTATCTATAGGACTGAAAGGACTTTGAATTTTCAAGCTTAAAAAACTCAAAAAGCAAATACACTGAAAATACCTAAAAGTTGTGTCTTTAAAAATGAAAAGAATTGCTTTGAAGAATAAGGGGAGGGTCTGTAAAGGTGTCAAGATGCTGGTAAAGGTGATAAAACATTAGAGTATTTATTGCAAGCTGAACTGATTAAAAATTAGACTATGAAATAATGTTGGCCATTAGGAGGCTAATCTTTATCCTCTTTCTGGTCAACTTAGTCAACTCTCTTTCAATACAATCCAAGGGAAAATCAACAAGGACTCTGCCTAAGTAGATGTCCTAATGGATGATATGACACTGGTCCTGATTCTTACACATGTCACCTACTTTGTACATGTGACTTTTGTAAGCAATTCCTTAGGAGGGTAGGGAGGAGCATAAATCCATTGTATCCCTGCTTCAGCCTGAAGACTATATTATTGCATTTCTTCTTGAATTTCTCTACTCTGCTTAAACATTATGGAAACAATGAAGCAGGATTGCAGAAAGACAAGGATAATGATGTGGACTTGTTCAGCCTCCCTTTCTAAGGCAGATGACAATTTCTTTTAAGAACTAATAAGCAGCAACAACTTATGTTTTTGTCAGTTTTGGAGCATTAGTCTCAAAACCTAGGAAACAATTGCTGCTTTTCCCTACATTAAAAAAAAAAAATAGATACATGACCTAAAACAAATGCACACTATCATCTCACCGTGAATTAATGTTTCCAATTCAGAGAAAACCAGAAAAGAATAATGTATTAAAGTTCAGTTAAATTTCTAAAACTTAAAGAGTAGGTATTTATTTTTACTCGTTGCTATAGTTTTTGCAATAGGAGGTAGACATCATAGTATATATTTTTAAATAATTGAAGATTTTTGTGACAAGATGTGTTTTTACAGTTTCCTGGGAACTATCAAGCTTTTTAAAGAACTGACACAGAACTTCTGCAGTTCAGTTTACCCTGCAATCCAAACACTGTGCTTCCTGTCATAGAAAAATTTCATTTGTATTCTAGAGTCTTAACATATATTTTCCTAAGAAACTGATGTGGAAAGTTTCTTTAAACTTAGTTGTTGAATAAGTCAAAGCGCGTTTGTAGAAGACTTTATTTAGAGAGCTGAGCTGTTGATTGTTGCCTAAGCCCATAATACGGAATGATGTAGTCACTTCAATGAAAAAAACTGAAATAGCACCAGTGATAAATTATTTTAAAATAAAGTCTCTTACCATTGTTCTTTGTCAGTGATTCTTTCTGAATAAAGTTAGCTTACAAACCCTATACTACTAAACTAGAAAAAATACAGCAATCGTTGTATTTTAATATGGCATGATAGTCAAGTCGACTAGTATTCTCTAAACAATACTCTATTTTAGTAATGCCCTTAAAAACTGAATATTGATATAGTATACGCCAAACAAAATATAATAACCATAGTCTCCAAAAAAAAAAAAAACTCATTAAACTCCCAAAGCACTAGTAATTTAGCCAGATCATGAGATTGCAAAGAGTAGATTTCCCAGTGTTTCCTATGGTGATAAGTTTGTCTGAAGTTAGTTTTCTTATAATTGAATCAGCTCACTGTATACTAAGCATAACTATTTAATATTAAGATTTCAAGAAGAGTGATCCTTTTCAAAGATTCTTCCTAAATAAAGATGAGTACACTAAGAACAACACATATAGTAATAAAAATTAATCTAATTTCTAACCAATAAGCACAATAAATACAAATTCGCTATTATAAAATTCACTACAGTAAAAATACGTACTATATGTTTGTATTTTAGTGTATATGAACACAACTTCACCTCATAACTATTAATGACGATCTAACAAAAAGTGAAGTTTTAATGTTCAAAATAATTTTGGCTTGTCATTTTTTTCACTAGAATACAAACAAATTTTGCTCTGAATTTATTGTGAGAGAATGGCCTATTTGTTTTCAAGTTCATTTCTCCTGGGATAAAGTGACAGTAAGTGATAATCCATGGCTTGATTGTGCACAGTTAGGCATCCCATCATGCACTGGTAATAGAGCAAATGAAAGAATAGGGATATTTGTATTTGTACCAAAGCTTCCTGCAGAATCATTATAGGCCAAGCCATGAACCATTACATGCCCATAGCTCTGAAAGCACACGAAGGATGCTGCGGTATACCACATTCCTTGAAATGTATCATGATACATTTTCTAACACCTTAATTTATATTTAACCTTCCATTTTTAAAAGCTGGAATAATTGAAGTTCACATATATAGAAGATTTAGCTAAGTTATACTTTAGTAAGTTAAGTTACATCTATTGAGAATTATGTAATATACACCTACATGAATAATTCAAATTTTGAAGGACTTTTTTTTAATCTAGGATACTGCCATATTATCTGGCCCCTTTCGTCTTCAAAATCACACTCAACTGAAAATAACATTTAATTTTTTATATAAGATATTCAAGGCAAAAATGGGACATTTATCTAATAATCAAAATTATGCAAAAACTATCCCTTTTCTTAATTTATGGCAATGTACAAAATCAAACATCAACATAGAATAAAACCATTGCTCCAAACTTGACACTGTGACTAAATAATGTGCATTTAATTACTTTACATTAGGAAAGAAAATCTTATAGAAATAATGCAACAATGTTGAGGCGCCAAAAATCTGGTACTCATTTTGATGCATAAAATTCATAAATATTGTAGAAATAGGTAGTGTATTCAGCATGAGCATTTCACAATCTTAGAGAAATTATTATTCACAGGGTCAAAATTTGAGAGTTTCATATGGTTAATAGCTTACAGTTGTCTCAGAACAAATTCAGAATTCCATCAGAAATCTGGTTATTGGACCAATGACTTGGTTATTAGACAAAGAAAATTAATTAGCTAGAGCCAATTTATGAGATAAACCTATGTATTACCAAGAACTGTCCAATGGATTATAGATTGATAGGTAAATAAACACAAAGGTTGAATATATGGTAGTGTAGATAATCCATATTTCACCTGTAGCTTCTTATATTTCTCATCTCATTTTGAGATATTAAACTCAACACCAGTAAGTTCCATGTGCCTTTAGTTTGTAAGACTACTTAAAAAATTCTTTTGCAAACTATCAGATATGTAATAACTAGCAATTCATAAATATCTGTCGATTGAAAGAACATGTATGAGAAAACAATGAAGCTGAATTGAAAGCATAACACTTATTTTGTTAATTAAAATGTGTGTTAAGAAGCTTAGATTGATTGTTTTGTCAATTGGTCATGTAATTTGGGTCACTTACATTGATAGTTTTAATGTTACTACTAACATTAAACAACAACAACCAATCAACAACATTGTTGATTGGTTAAGTGTAATGTACCAGGTATATATATATATGTGTATGTAATATATACATACATACACACACTCATACCCATGACTATTTATATCATCAAGTAGTGTTTTAATATAACTTGATTTAACTTAAATCATACAGTGTATAGTTTATAAGCCAAAGAATGTTTACAAGATACTGTTTTTGTTTTCAAATCATTCTGCTAAGAAGGTTAACAGAGTTTTGATAAGTAAAGGAAATACTGGGACATGTTAACAGATGCAAACTTAAAGCCTAGAAGGTATTTGGAACATTATGAATCTCACTTCATGGTAAATGTGTGAAAAAGCATTTTCAACATTGAAAATAGTCATATACACAGAAATTTTCCCAGAGTCTAGAGCATCCGTTGGTAGCATATGGCAAGCTCACCAAATATAGCTGTTGAGATAATTTATTTAGTAAAGACTCTGTGGAAATATCTATGGATAAATGAAAGTATTAATGCTAACAAAAAAATTGTCAGCACGCAATGTTAGATTTTTATGGTTTATCCATGCTTCAATTAGTTATGTCCATTTCCTTTATTTTATTTTTTGGCACCAAAGTTGATGTTACATCCAACTATTTTTTAATCTTCTTTTAGGAGTATGTTTTTCTAACCACCTTTCTGCCATAAACGCAGGACGTTAATCACCTTCTCTAGAATCCCTTCTAAGACATTAATTCAGTAGCTAAAAATGTTTCTCATTGATAAGTTTAACCCCTCTAAGGAGTGATAATTGAAGATGAGAATTGTTTTATTTTTATATGTTCAGAATATGTTATAATCAAGAAATGATCAAAGTATTAGAAACTAGGTATCACAATAGTGTGTTTTATTTTTAAATATACACACTAGATATTTGTACATAAAGAAAAATATATATACATGTGTATTATGTATATATATATAGTATATATATCATACAATTTCAGTCATCACAAAGTTTTTATAGAATAAAACTTTATTTCAATTCATTATACAGAAATTTATCTATCTTGTGATAGGTAGGAGAGACTAGTTGGATTCCTAAAGTTCAACTTGAATTCTCAGGTATTATGTTTGGCTGAATGACTGTATTTCCTGAAATACTCCATTTTAAAATGTTATCTTTCCAGAAAAGGAAAAGACCCCAGTAATATCAAGCCAGTTAGGTAAATAGTAAGAATGAATAGTAAGCCGTCCTCGTCAACACAAATAGTTGAAAAATGTATCTTAGCTAAATCTTAATATTTTCCACAGAAAACTCTTCTGTGGTTACTGTGGTTCCTCTGAAAGTGAATCTCGCTCATTTCTACAGGACAGAGAATGCTTTTGGCCTCAAAAATGTTTATGTTTTCATCTCAAGGAAAATGATGACTACTTAATTTCTTAATATTTTCCACTAGATCAACACTTCATTTAGCCTAGAGTGTTGTTCTCTAAGTCATTTTTTGACTGTAGAATTTGATAATTCCACAATGTATCTTAAGAAGAAATATAACTATATGGATGATTACACTTTATAAAAAGTTACAAGGAACATGAAGTCATATTGATATGTGTACACGTCTTCACGAGTTTGAGGTTTTTACATTCACTTATATCTCATAGATGGTATTTTGAGACTTCCAGTAAATAAGATATAAGTTTATTCTTTGTTGTTGATCCTGTTTCAACAACAAATATCAAAAGGAAAAAAAATATTAAGCCCAGGAGAAACATGAAAGGGAAAAGAGAAAGTTTTACATGTGTTAGAAAATAAACACAAGTGAAATGCACTCATGCATGTAAGCAGGGTCCACTCCAGCCTGGGATGGGCCCTACCGGTTCTACTAGAATTTGGGGTTTACACAATATTCCAAATAAGGTGAAGGACTAGAGCCAAGCTCACTCACAGGTTGGGCTGGATCAGAGTACAACCGCTGTGGCACATTGCTCTGTAGCCCAACGTGGCTAATTGCTCCTCTATTGGGCCTTATAACTTTGGAGAACTAGAAATCAATGAAGCATTGAACAAATTAAAATGAGAATAAATTGAGTAAAAGAAACCCTGATCAAGGGGAACTTATTCTGCATAATTATGGATTTTTTTTTTGTCATTCAAAAAAGGCAGAATACGTCATCTGCTGATAGTAACCAGAGGTGTAGCTATTCTAGGGGAAAGATAGGTTAGGGGCCTGTGGGTTGCTGATAGCTTTGTTTTTACTGATCTGGGTGTTAGTTACATGGGTGTGTTTGCTTAGTCATAATCAGCCTGTCATGTATCTATGATAAACCTAATTTGCAATTTTTTAAAGAAATGAAAAAAGCAAGTTTCCTCCATAAGAGAAATATTTTTGGAGGAAAATGATAGATTGATTGTCTGATACATTTGTCTATAAGGGGATAAGTAGCATTAGGAAGATGTTTGAGAAGCATTTACAGGAAGAAGAGAGGAAGTCTCAAAATTATAGACTAATCATTTATTACATTCAAAAGAAATGATTTTCTTACATCACAAAAACATAGTACAAGTATATTTCACAGTTTGGACAGCAGTGAAGTTTGTTATGGCAATGCAAATAATAAACACTAATTTAATCAAAATGTGTAAGGTGTAAGTAACTATAGTAGAAAAAAGAAAACTGGAAAATTTAATGACAAGGATAGTTTTAAAATTAAATTTGTATATTGCTAAAAATGAATTTAAATATGTATATTCAAATTGTAAATATAATACAAATAACAATAATGTAACATATGATCATTTTAATTAGTGATAATTGATAACAGCACATCTGGCCCACACTGAATGCTTTATATGGACTATAACATTTATTGATGTCAGACCCTCATGAAATAATTTTATTACTGTCCTAATTTTACAGAGTTCTCTTATAAGCTTAATGTCACATAACTTCCAGAATTCCAGTGTCTCCTTCAATATTTCCTTCCTCAGAGGGTTGCTTTTTTTTTTCCCCAAGAGAAACAACACATCCAGAGTTATGTGAAATTTACTAATTTTAAAACAATGCTGTGGAAGAAACAGTAAAGAAATGTCTGAGACAATAATATGTCTTATTTTATAGCAGATTTTGCTCCTGTGAAAATCTGAAAGGCAGGCAGTGCCACTGAAGTCACTTGCTAGAAATGGACGAGACTTATAGTTTCTGGAGAAACCTACAAAGCTCAGGACATGTTGGATGTAAAAATGTAGTAATGAACTGTTCATAAGTCAAATTTAAAGTTCTACACTTACATCAAAGGCATTGGAGGCATTATCTTAATGAAACGGTCTTTGGGAATGGAAATAACAGAGCAACGATACAGTGACCCCTCTGCTTAAGCCCATCCTATGCTTCTCAGCTCACTTAATTTCTTAAATTTTCTAGCAGGCCCTGCAGAATCCCTTCCTTTCTCCACCTTCTGTCTGATCTCAACCCCCACTGACCTTAACCCCTCTCTCTGCTGTCCTCAAGCTGGCTTCCTGTTGCTCCTGAAACACGTTAGGCTCAGTGTACCTTAAATTTTCCAGTTTGCCTTTCCCTTTGCTTAGAGTGCAAACAGTTATGCTCTTTTTTTTTTTTTATTAAATGATAGTTGTTTACATTGATACAATCATGGGGTACAGTGTGGTGTTTTCATTTGCAATTTGAAATACTTCCATAAATTTGATTAACATAGCTATTATGTTATTTTCTTAGTTATTGTGTTAAGACGTTTATATTCTACTTTTAGAAAGATTCACTTGTACTCTTGTAAGATAAACTGTAGAGGTGATCCCGCCAATCACCCTCCCTCCCCCCATCAACCCCCCTCCCTTCCACTCCCCATATTCTTAGGCTGTAATAAGGTTACAGCTTTCATATGAAAGCTGTAAGTTAGTTTCATAGTAGGGCTGTGTACACTGGATATTTTTTTCTTCAATTCTTGTGATACTTTGCTCAGAAGAACATTTTCCAGGTCCATCCATGTAAACATGAAGGAGGTAAAGTCTACGTTTTTCTTTAGGGCTGCATAGTATTCCTCAGGCAATCAGAATTTGAAGAGTAACAGTTTTCATTGAGAATATTATAATCCCATGCCAAAAGGAAACCAGATATTTTTTCTGAACTGCACTAATGCTTCCCCCCAATTCAGTTGAATGATTGAGGTCACGGTGTAAATACCTCAATGTTACTTCAGATGGTCTCAGTCTGCACAGAGGACATTGAATCTGTAATCCCTCAGATAGCAGAGAGGATGGGAATTGGGAAAAGAGCCAAAGAGAAAGACGGACAAAACAAAACCAAAACAGGCAACAGAGAAAACACAAGCAAAATGGGAAAAAAAACATTAGTATAGTTTGCACAGATACAAGTACAAGAGTCTAGAATGAGCAGTTTGCACGATTTTCCTTAAGTTTCTTTGTCTTAAGTTGGTTCTGTTCTCTATGATAACCCAACTTTTTCTCCTCCACTAACTTGCTTACATTATTTTTAAAAAATAACGTAAGAGGCGATAAAGCCTAGAATACCACCTATTTCTGACCAACGTTTAGAAATGTACCTAAATCCACCTCTGATGTGAAGTCAACTCTACCATTTGTATTTATGAGTCCAATATTCTCCTGCTCATACATCATTTACATATCCTAGCATAGCCTGGACAGCTTCAAACTGTGTCTTAGGTGTTTCCCCCCAACCCCTCCATATAAACTAGTAATATATGTTCATGTCTCAAGCAAAAAGGATATTCAAAACTGTGTCTTGTAGAATTTCCTTCGCTCAAAATGAGTTTTATGAAAAGACTACAAAGAAGTGGAAAATGCCTGTATCAAAATCTACTCCCAGAATTCACACTGGGGAGATAATTAAGTCTGTGATGTTTCAGTAAAATGCTGAAATTTTGAAAACTAACTAGATGGAGGTCTATATAAGTTTTAGACTATTTAAACTGGCTGCTGGAAGTCAAGAAAGCAGGTAATGAGTCTGATTCTCCAAAAAGAAAATAAAATCTTGACAAAACAATGAACACCTAAAACCATGATACATAAAACATCTTTGCACTGTGTACTATACATATTTAATTTATACGTGTGTGCATGTAAACTCAGTAAGGACAACAGCAGCCTCCAGGTATTCCTAAAAGCCTTCAGTCCCTCTCTCCTTACCATTTCCCATTTCCCTTATCTGCAGAAGTCTCATAGACACGGAACAAAACATTTCTTATCCAAACGATATTTCAGAAAGAAAACTCTAACTAGTCAAAGATATAGGACAAAGAGAAATGACTATAAAAAGTTACCTGTGAACAGAAACTCTCAAGCATGAATAAGATGAAAAGACACAATGAAAATATTTTGAACATCATAGCATGAAATAAAAGAAAGAAACCAATGATATGTAAAATTCCCCCCATAATAGGAAAAAAATCATTAAGGACCTAAGAAACTTTTGTATATCAAGGAAATGAAAGTATAAGTTTTTAAAAAGGTGATGTTAAATAAAAATAAAATCAAAAGCAATATTCAAAACTTAAAAAATGTATTGAGAACAAACGTAATATCATTAAATACCCAATGAATTAATTAGGAAAAGCAAGGATTGGTTATAACAGTACCAAAAATTAAACTGTAGCAAAAAAGGCTTTGAAAACCGCAGTGAATACAGATGAAGAGTGACAAATTGATTAATTAACTCTAGGTAAGGAAAACACAAGACAAAGGAAATTCAACATAAAATATAATCAGTATCTCTGAAGCAGGTAAGTCAACAGATGGTGAAGACTGATTCAACAATGTACTCCAAAAGAGTTTCCGTGAAATTGGGGAAATTTAAAACCTGAGTTTTGATAACTTGCACTCTACTCAGGGACATTTGATACAGAATGTTTGGTACACGATATTTCATACAGAAGTTATGCTTCTTTGACTACAAAAATCAGCAAACAAATAGCACAATCCCTTATTTCACAGAGCTTTTAATTTTTTGGAAATACGGCATGAAATGTGCCAACCTAGTGATGGAGTTAATTCTAATTGTTTTACCCAAGGCAGTTTCTGTATTCTTTGAACTTCTCTGTATTTCATGAATTGGCGTTCTGTTTTTTTTATTAACTCCCTTATCAAGCAAATTTTTGTTCCTCCTAAAATACTTTATATACCATAAATATCCTAGAACAAGTTGTTACACACATATATAGAATTTCCAAAGTCTTACAAGGAGAGAATAACACTTCAAAAATATATAATTTTAAGAATAATTAAAATAAATAAATTATACAATAGAGCAATTATATGGCTCTAGGTATAGTAAAGAGGCACATAGCTTTATATCCTGCCAATAATAATTATAGGACACAGTTTGTTCTAAAAACCATTTTCATTTTCAACTTATTTTTCTTTTGTTTTGTACGTTAAAAGAACATCTGGGCAATGATTTCGAAAACAGTAATGCTCAATACCGCGTGTTCACGAGAATCACTAGGGAAACTCTTTACAAATACAGATGTTTGAACCCCATCACCAGGGATTCTTATATAACTGGTCTTGGGAGAGAATGCAACCTCAATATTTTTATTCTCCCCAGGTGATTCTTTGTGCATCTGAGTTTGAGACCCACTTATTTAAAAAATACTTCAAATTTTGACCGCTTGGATTATTTATACTTCCTTCAAATCCTCTTGTTTACATTTTGTTGAGTCTCTCCTATAAAATGTTAGCAATGTACCAAACACAGATCCTTGCCAATTTTACCTTCTAAATATTTCTTCCACCCCTCTTCTACCCGTTTCCTTCAGATGAACAGACTGGACTGGCCTTCGTCATCTCCCTCCATGATAATTGCCTGGTTGTACAACCGCTCTCTCCCTCCACACTTGCTCTTTTAAATTTTCAGGGCAGAAGGAAAATCTGGCTTACCTACAAAATCTTTCCAATGCTTCTCTACCATGTAGGAGGCAGCACAAGTTCTGGGCCATGTCCTTCAATAATCCCTGTCCCCTTGCTCTTGATTAACAGTTAGCGTCCTCTCTGCCCCGTAACCCACACAATCCCCTTCCAGTACCCCCACGTGAATGACCTCGCCATAACTTTACCAGAGTATCGTACCTCTTTCCCTCTACTCATGTTGTTTCCTCTGCTTGAAATGTTCTTCCTCCCTTTCTTTTCCTGGCTCACCTTTTGACATTTATCTTAGAAATTCACCCTATTATGAAACTAATTTATACCTTTTATATGAAATCTATAACCAAATAGCCTAAGAATGTGGGGAGGGGGGAGGGAGAAAGGAGGGGGAAATGGGTGGAGGGAGGGGGATTGGAGGGACCATTTTTGAGGTTTATCTTACAGGCGTACAAGTGAAACTCTCTAAGAGTAGAATCAGAACGTTTTAAAACAATAACTGAGAAAATGACATGAAGGCTGTGTTGATCAGTTT
>CAUYQV010127398.1:0-19161 GCA_963574575.1 Galagoides demidoff
GCCGCTTGAGCCACAGGCGCCGAGCCATAAAACTACTTTTCAAAAGCAGAGTATGAATGTCTTAACTCAATAACTAAGAAAATGACATGAAGGCTATGTTAACCAGTTTGATGAGAGTATTTCAAAATGTATATGAAAACACCACACTGTACCCTGTGATTGCATTAATGTACACAGCTACGATTTAATAAAAAATCTTAAAAAAAAAACTACTTTTCAATTTGCACCTTCATAATTACCATAGAATAATTAAGAGCACAATTCTAAGAATAAATCACGTTAGATGGGGCGCGGTGGCTCATGCCTGTAATCCTAGCATGCTGGGAGGCCTAGACCAGGTGTATTGCTTGAGCCCAGGAGTTGGACACCAGCCTGAGTAAGAGTGACATCCCACCTCTAAAAATAGCCGGGTGCCTGTAGTCCCAGCTACTCAGGAGGCTGAGGCAAGAGAATCACATGAGCCCAAGAGTTTGAAGTTGCTGTGAGCTGTGACACTACGGCACTCAACCCCAGAATCTCACTAACGAAGTGTCTCAAAAAAATAAATGCATTTAAGAAAAAAAGAATAAATCATTTTAGTAAATAAAGCAAGCCCCTCTTATCCGTGGTGTCACTTTCTGTAGTTTCAGTTACCTTTGGTCAACCTTGGCCAACCATGGTCCAGAAATATGACACAGAAAGTTTTAGAAATAAACATTTAATAAGTTTTAAACTTTGAGCTGTTCTGAGTAGTGTGATGAAATCTCATGCTGCCCTACTCCATCCTGCTCAGGGTGTGAACCATCTCTCTGTCCAGCATACCCATGCTCTCTCCTCTGCCTGGCTGGCAGTCCCTGAGGAGCCCTCTGTCATCATGTCAACCATCATGGGGTCACTCACAGTGCTTACATTCAGGAACCCTTATTTTACTTAATGGTAACGCCAAAGCACAGGATTAGTGATGCTGGAATACTGTCATAATTGTTCTACTTTGTTACCTGTTGTTAATCTTTTATTGTGCCTAGTTTAAAAGTTAAACTTTATCATGGGTATGAATGTGTAGGAAAAAATATAGTATTTTGTAGGTTTGGTATTATATACAGTTTCAGGAATCTTTTAGGGGTCTTGGAATGTATCCCCTGCAGATTAAGGGGAGGGACTACTTGTTATGAGTTCAAATGAAAAGTTAGGTGTCCTGTGTACGGAGAAAGCAATTTTATTTTGCTTAAGTGAACTTGCCATTGCAAATGATTGAGCAAATAATTCTTCCAGTTTACAATTTACCCTTATAAGTAACTTCAGTTTTTCCCTATTTTTTCTTTCTTTTTTAAATAGGAAATATAAATAGACAAAATTATCTTCATTTTTTTAAGGGTTTAGGTCTAATTAAAAGTGCTGGTGCCCTAAAACTGTAATCAATTAAAAAAAATTAAAGTTATGGAGTATTACTCAAAGTTTTCTTTTGTACAAATGCTCCTTGATGTAAAAGGGGGTTATTTACCAATAAATCCATCATAAATTGAAAATACCCAAAGTCGAAATACATGGAATATACCTAACCTAATGAACTCCATAGCTTAGCCTTGCCTACTTAAACACGCTCCTAACACTTGCATTAGCGGACTGTTGAGCAAATCGTCTAGCACAAAGCCTATATTATAATAAAGAATTGAATAGTTCATGTAATTTATTGACTACTATCCTGAAAGTGAAAACCAGAATGGTTGTGTGGTATCATCACAAAGTTGAAAAATCGTAAGTCAAACCACCATTGTCAGGGACCGTCTGCACTAAGCTCTCTTGAAACTCTTACGTAATCCACCACATCCAAGAACTTTGATATCCACATCCTTTTTTTGTCCTCATACAAAATAAAAAGTAGGTTTTGTGAGTTTTCAAATTTATAGTAAAAGACAGGAGACAAATGTCTGCAGCTGAATGACAACCAGCATCCTACTTTATTCCTACTACAGGACATAAAGACTTCCTGGATTCTTAGAGGCCAAACTTCTCAATATTCCTTCCTTCATTAACTTTGTCCCTTGCTGGTTCATTCACTTTACAAATCCAGCTATGGTCTCTGCCTTCATAGAGTTTATATTCTATTGGGAAAGACAGACAAAAGCTAGTAGACAAATGAGCAAATTGTAAAAGACTGTGGCAAGTACCATAAGAGAAACAGAAATCGGGAAGACACAGAATATTGGTGTGTGTGTCGGGGGTTCCTAAAGACATGAGAGGGACGAGTCCTGGGAGGAACCCGTGGAGAGGAGACATTCACCGGCCTGGATGGAGAGGATGCTGCCGTGTGAACCCAGGATGTGTGATGGAAGCAGAGGGAGCAACCCGTGCAAAGGCTCAGAGGCAGGAACGAGATTGGATTATTAGACTACAACAAGGAAACCAGTAGGGTTGGGAAACTGAGCAAGGGCAAGAGAGCAAAGAATGAGGCCAGAGAGATTGGCAGGGTCTGATCACCTAAGGCCCAGAGACCGTGGCAGTCTTGGGACTGTCCTGCAGGCAAAGGGAAAGACCCTGGAGAGCAGGTTTCACACCTGAGTCCAATCCTAGCTCAGCCACTTAGTAGCTATGTGACTTAAGCAAATCACTAGCTCCTCTTGGGTGCTAAGCTCCTAGTTTATAAGCAGCTATTCAATATCATCAGTAATTATCCATACTGTGAACACCATGATACACAACGTTAATAAAAAAATTTTACATTCAAATAGGCTTATACTACAAAATAATACACTAGAAATATGGAATTATTGAGAAATAAGCAAATTATCTTGCTTTTTAATTCAGTAAAGATCATATACTTATTGAGTACAAACAGACATAAATTAGGACATCCAAATTCATTAGGGTTTATTGTGGTTCTAATCACAATAATTATTGATCTCAGCTCATTTCTCTGTCCTTAATTAGTCTGTATTGTGGCTTTTTTCTACCTAGGCCTTGCCGTTTTGTGTCCAGAAATGTATAGTGATTCAGTGGGACCTACCAATAACACACACTCAAGAGGGGAATGTTAGTTATTTCCCACGTCCTAACATGTAGCAGACAGAATTGCCTGCTAGTGTCTATCTCCCATTCCACTCTCTCCACATGTACACATATGCAGGATGGATGCAAATTTTGTGTGCAATTTATTATGTTAAAATAGTTTAAACTGCACATGAACTTCGTGTCCACTTTGTACTTCTTTTTTTTGAGACAGAGGCTCAAGTTGTCACCCTGGGTAGAGTGCTATGGCATCACAGCTCATAGCAACCTCCAACTCTTGGGCTTAAGCGATTCTCTCACCTCAGCCTCCCAAGTAGCTGGGACTACAGGCACCCACCACAATGCCCAGCTATTTTTTTGTTGTAGTTGTCATTGTTGTTTGGCAGGCCTGGGCTGGATTCAAACCTGCCAGCTGTGGTGTATGTGGCTGGTGCCTCAGCCTCTTGAGCTACAGGTGCCAAGCCCACTCTGTACTTCTTCCTAACAAAATCCTGATTTTGTTCAAGCTCCCTCAGGCGATGTGTTAATCCCTTGTTAGTGACTGAGAGATGGGCTTGGAGACCACTTCCGATCAATGAGATGAGGTGAGATGTTCTCTGGGATTCTTCTTAGTAATGTTTTCATATTCTTCAATAGGAGACCTTGGAATGGGAAGAAGGGATCCATTTTCTGTGCCCTAGATATTATGTTTGCAAATGGCATCTACACTGTTACAACCATCTTGCAAATAAGAAAAGAACCAGTCTTAGGAAGGAACAGTCCCTGGGGACAACAGAGACAGGATACAGGAACCTGCATCCTTGGTGATGTTGTCGTTCCACCGAAGCAACCATTCCTGCCAGGGGACCTACTTCTCACGTGAGATAATACACTTCCCTTCCTTACTCCTTGTGTCAATTTGAGCTACAGTCTTTCTTTTTGCGCACAAGCACAAAAAAGTATACTGCATCACCTCCACACAGGTATCTCTATTTGAAAACATCCCTTATTTCTTTGTCTCCAGGAAGGTCTAAAGCTGGAACTAGGATTCTGGCTCTAGCTCAGTGAACTCTCAGAATCCTGGAAGAGCATTTTAATTTACAGCACTGCCAGGGTCACCCAGAAAATCTAACAAGCAAACACCCTTAAAGATGTCAATCAGAAGAATCAGAAGATGGCATTTCAGCATGGGGGGGGGGAGTCAATACTAAATGATCCCTCTGTTTGTGGCTTTCCTGACCTATCTAAAAACTTTAACTTTTATCTCCCACTGTCTGGGATATCTTTTCCTCTCCCAAGACCTAAATGAAGCACACTTTTCATTGGTCTTTTTTTTTTTTTTTATAAGGCTGCCAACTTGTCCTTTATCCAGTTATAAGAGGGTCAACACCAATCACATAGGTTATAACATATGAGGTCTGACAATTAAGTTCACAAACTTATCCTAGAAAAAGTGCTACATACTCACTGCTGAATATTATTATGGTCACCTTTGAAGCACTCCCCTTGGGAAGCTATACACTCATTTTCTGGAATGACCATCAGGCTATCATCGTATGGCACACAAAAACTTACAACAACAGTAATGAATGCCACTCAGCAAGACACAGCCACATGTTGTTGACACAAACACAGCTGTGAGACACTGATGCATCAAGGTCATGAAACCTTATGGAGTTGTCTGTATAGTGCTGCCAATATCAGTGTACGTTGGCAAGTTCTCAAACTTAACTGTCAGACCTTGTACAGTAACAACTCCGATGGTCCTTCCAGAAAGAGTTCCAAAACTGCTTCAAAGGGTGGACTTCAAGGCTTGGCGCCTATGGCTCAAGTGGCTAAGGTGCCAGTCACATACACCTAAGGTGGCAGGTTCAAATCCAGCCCGGGCCTGCTAAACAACAATGATGGCTGCAACCAAAAAAATAGCCAGGCATTGTGGCGGGCACCTGTGGTCCCAGTTACTTGGGAGGTGGAGGCAGAAGACTCGCTTGAGCCCAGGAGTTGGAGGTTGCTGTGAGCTGTGATGTTATGGCACTCTACCCAGGGTGACAGCTTGAGGCTCTGTCTCAAAAAAAAGGGTGGACTTCAGAGGCAAGGATAGTGCTATTTGGCAATGAGGTATGCAGCCCTTCCTCTAGGATGAGTTCTCAAACGTAATTATCAGGGCTTGTGGAACTATCACTGATCCTAGGCACAGACCAGATGTTAAGGAAGCAAAGCAGCTTCACGTTATCCTGGGACAGAAGGACGAAGGGGGAGAAGCAACCCAGAGAAGTGGTGCAGTACTGGGATTGCCAGTTACGAGGTAGACTTGCACAAAAATGATGGAGCAAAAGAGCTTGACCATCCACTATGTTCTGAATGTTTGTAGCTCCCCCAGATTCATACTCTGAAACCTGATCCCCAGTGCGATAGTATTAGAAGGTGGGACTTTGACAATTGATTAGGTCATGAGGGATCTGCCCTCATGAATGGGATTAGTGCCCTTATAAAAATGATTCCAGAAACCTAACTAGCCCCTCTGTCACATGAGTTTATAAAGAAAAGGTACAAAGTACTATCTACAAGGAATAAGGCCCTCACTAGACGTCATCTCTGTTGGTGTCTGGATGTGGAACTATTTTTTTCAGCTAGGCAGATTTTTTTTTTAAGTGAAAATATTAGGGACCCATTTTACAAAGATGTCATAGGTAATAACTGACTACCAAGGAGGAGATGGAGCAGAATTATTGCTTGGGGAACTGATGGTGGGGGTCAGGAATAAGTCAAATAAAAGATAACACAAATGTCTAATGGTTCACAGTGAGCACAAAGCAGTGTGGCCTGAAACCAAATTAACTATTCCAGTCTAATAAGCATTTTTCCTAAAAGAAAATTATGGAATTATAAATTTAGCACATAATGAAGAGCAGAAAGTATAATGCACACAGATTTCATAATTTCATATAGTATTCAAGAAGCATTACTTAGAAGATGGGGAGGACATTATAACCGGTGAGAATGTGCTAAGAGACCATAATTAAAACAGAATAGTAAATGGTGTTTTAGCTCTTGAAAGGGTCACTATCGGGATTCCACTTACCATCTTCATTACTAATCTGCAGCACAAGCAGAATTCATTCAATGTGAGGAGGATATCTCACTCCCGAGATGCTGCCAGGGGCAGGAAAGTGGCAGAGAAATATATGCAGAAGTTAGAAACAATGTAACTTAATTAGGGAGCTCATAAAACACAACCCGAAACACCTAAAAGTTTACTAAAATAAATGAAGAAGAGAAAACTGAAACTCACAGGCCGTCATTCTGCAGGGGAATGTTCACATTAGCTACAAGGCAATAACCCAACCTCAAAAAAGAAACACGCCCTGGGTAGTTAGAACAACAAATTAAGAATTTATCAACAAAAGACACCTCATGTCCTGATTTTAAAGAAATCAGGGTAGGCCTGCCCTTCTCCCTATTCTGTGTGTAACTGTTTTTCGGGTTTGTAGAAAGCTTCATCTCCTCAGTTGCAATTATAAATAATACATCTGTTACGAGTAGAAGCTTGGGCTCTTGTTTCGTGATGATAGAAAAGTGAGCAGGAGGCGATAGACGTGATTAGATAGGTAAGGGGGTATGGGTAAGGTTGGTGAAAACAGATTTTGTGAGGCTAATTACTTTTGTACTGTGTAAGAGTGTCAGAGCACGTAAGATCCCATCAGAAAAATACCCTGGAATGCTTTCAGAGAGTCCTTTGAGAACGGTCAGCAATGCAGTTATTCTCCCAGGGAAACAATTAACGGTGACACTGATAATAACAGACCTTTTATAGAGTTCTTACCTGGGAAGAAGAGAAAGAAGATGTCAAAGAAGGGAAAACATTACTAGAAGGTGGAGGATGAAGTAAAGAGAGAAGCTGAAATTAGGGAAATGTAGAAGATTAAGAGGTAAAAGCTGCGGCCTGGAACCCCAGTTTATGGGACACGTCCGAGTATGCCAAGTGTGAGAGGAATACGAGGGATCCGGGACACTGAGAAGCAGACTGGAGAAGATGTCAAAGCAGAACACCCCAGGGATTACGTCTGACAGTTACAGAGAAAGAGGTGGGCCCTTCTGCTCCGGAGATGTTTGCCTTCGGGACCTCCCTCGGGTCCTCCCGAACCACTAGAACCCAAGATAAAAGCACCAGCCCTGGGATCTGCAGGCACAGGTACTCCTGATTCACAAGATTCAAAAGAAACCAGCATTCAAGTTCATGACCTGATCTCAGGTTGCTTATCTTGTGTGTGGCCTTGAACACCTCATTACCCTTTAGACTTAGTCACACAATTCTTTAATGTCGTCTTAGCAGGTGAGAGAAGTGTCTATGTAGAAGGAAGCTCAGGCTTCCAGATGACACATAAAATTGGGGTTCTTGACCTTTTGCAATCGTTTAACGCCCCCAAAGAGCTCACATGCAAAGGCTAGCCTGGTGGCTCTACTCCAGGCAGACCCACTTCACTCCACTGATCCATCAACACCACCTGGACACATGGTCTGTAGTTTGTGGCCAAGCTTAGTCACCCATCTCCCAGGACCAGTGTTTGCCTGAGCCACCAGACTGTGGGACAAACATCACTATAGACGGCTCTTCCTGAAGATTCATAATGAAAACCATTACATTAGTCTCCAAGATAAAAATCTACTGGAATTACTCCAAAAGAAAAAAAAAAGTTTCCCTCAACAGATTCAAGTTTCCCCATCACGCCATGCTCCATCACTCCCCACCATCATTCCCCTTCATCCCCGTCGCAGCCCCCAGGTCTGAGCACCATCTTGCTCCTCAAAGGCTCCCTCCCCAAACCTTCCAGGGCTAATGCTAGCTAATGTCACCTGCACTGGGTGACAAAGGGAACCAAGGTGTCTCTGATTTCAAATGACATCAGAGTGAGGCTGTCCCAAGTCTCAAAGTGGGACTCATGGAGTCAGCTGCCTTTTCAAGCTATGACAATGGGTATGAAAACCAAGGAGAAACCAGGGGACACGGCCTAGACTGTGGTGGGAGTCGGAGACAGGAAGCATACAGACAGGAAGGGGAGTGAGAGGAGGCCAGGTAAGAATGTAGCAGACAGACCTTGAATTTGGTTGGGGCAGGAATGGACAAAAGTTCTATGAAGTGCTGAGACTGGTGCTAAAGCCAAAAGCCCATCACTAGGATTCACTTACTGCTACCATTCAAACTTCTGTATTTCTATGCTGCGTTTCCCTTTAAGGCCTTGCAAATGTTCACTTGTGATTCTTTGTAGCCTCTATGGCACCTAGCAACTATTTCTTGAATAGCCTTTCTCTAGAAGCGAAAGGGCTCCCAGTCTAGAAGGGAAGAATAGAGTTCATCAGGCCAAAGGGGACACGGAAAAGCTTCCCAGAGATGCTAATACTCAAACTCAACTTTCGTTAGTGAAGCAAAGAAGAGGTACTACCCAGGATAGCTCCTCAGTTAGTATCTGTTAATTAATTTCAGCTCATTTTGATTTGTAATGATTACCCAGGACATCATTTAAGGACTGGGAATTAGTTCTTAACATCACTGTTTTTATTATTGTCAATTAAAAAGAGAAGGGACATCTACCTATTCAAGTGTTCAGGGTATAATCCAAAAAAGTACTACTACATCTCACCTTTGGCTGGGGTAAAGGAGTGTATAATTTTTCTGATTATGAGGCATCTTCTCATTCTATTATTTTATAACAAAAGTTTTAAAAGCTTTCAAAGAAAGCACCCTTTGCTCACTTGAAATATGTATGTATATATTTAGGATAAAATATACTTGGCAGCTCCTAACATAATTGGATGACTACGCCTTGCAAAAACCTGATTTCTTTTTAATCAAATTTTTAGAACCATACCAGGTTTCTTGCCAGGGCTGCAATAGTATGCAATAAATACATCATTAGATCAATGGTGGTCTGATGATGGATTACTCAAAAGATAGTTCCAGCCCAGAAAAATAAGCCCCCAAGTCTCATTGTGTAAAGATTAATAAAATAGCATTTAAAACATAGATACTGAGTTAATGTAACAGGGAAGAAAACACTGCCAAATAGAACAGAACAGCCGTGGGTTTATAATGTAGTGATATTGATCATGGATTTTCCTAAGTACTCCAGGGCAGCCGCACTATTATATATGCCTCCGATTAGACCCAGAGATGAGAAGGAAAAAGTTATAAAACAGAAACTAACCAGGGGAAGGCCTGCTGCTGTAATAAATTATTTAAAGCGAGCAGGTTGTGAAGACAATATAAAACAGAATCAATGCCCCCGAGAAACCCCAAACCATTGCACCTCTAGAAATTCCTTACCACACTGCCTGGCATTTTACTGGGGGCATTTGTTTCCCACCACACTCCCCATCTGACCCCTCTGACCCTGCACTTTTTGCCCAGGTCTTTTCTCAGAGCTTCACATTGTTTTTCTTCTGTAACCCAGGAGGCTGTCTTCAGTTCTATTTTTCAGCTGTATCAGGAGTGTGTCTGGAGGCCACAGATGAGTGCATCTGTCACTTCATTCATCTGGATCTTAAATTTCCCACTGACAATGTAAGCTGGGAATATCTAATATCTTACACATATCAACATGACTTCAATATCATCCTTCACTTTTTTCTTACTATTGCTATTAAGTCCATGAAGCTGAAGCTAGTGTAAAACTCCCATAGCTCAAGAACTGTTCTATGTTAGAGGATGTTACTAGACACCCCCCCCCCCCAGAAAAGTAGGAACCTGAGGAGGCATTTCAGAGGAGAAAGAGTAAAAATGGCTGATATTTAAGCATTAGGAGATGTCAGGAGGGAAGACTGACTTAAAATGTGAATTTTTTTACAAGTCTATTTCACCATGGGAATAAGGGTAAGGGAAGAAGGGTCAAAAACTTGAAAGGAATTTGTCAAATGAAAGTTAGATGCCAAAAGTATGCCATGGCTAAAAAAAATTTTTTTAGAATTGTTGCACAGAAGCTTGCAATGACCTGTGGCCTAGTTCCAAGAAAAGCAGCATTCAACTGTAGTTTTTTAACTGGGCACAAATCAGTCCCATTGTATGATCCGGAGATGTCATAAACCTTATTAGGCTTTTCGATTTTTCTAAGTCCGTCGAATCATGCAGAACAGAAGCCAGGCAAATGAAATATAAGCAACTCTATTTTGCTGGAGTAAAAACATTATTAGCTTAATGTTAAGCTTAACTTGGCAGCAGACAAACCAGCACAGGTTAAAATATAGGTCCGAAGAATCCCACATGCAGACTTTGCTGCTGTTGTGCTCTGTGACCTTTAGCAAATTATTTGCCTCTTGGGGTCAAGGCTGACTAGTTACGGTCAGGGTCATTGAACCAGTTAGCATATATAGTGGTTAACTTTCTAAAGAAAATGGTTACAAGGCTATATATTCAATATTAAAAAAATCTTGAAGGCAAAAAAGAATATAGATGATATGAATGACTAAGCAGAACCTTATCACATCAGCACGATGCTAAATAAAAACAATTTAAGACACAAGGCCGATTTTTCATTTACTGATGTCATCTTTGAATATGAAAGACAGGATCTAAATATTACCCTTTTGTGGCCGCTGTTTGTTCATCTGTAATAAACTGGAAAAAAATCATTGTCATCAAAGGATTGTTAATATAAGTGACCTACCAACATGCCTGCCAAGTGCTTCTTTACACAGAAATTGCACCATAAAAGTCCCACAGATGATCCAGTGGTCTGGAACAGCCAAGTTCAGTGCCCTGGCCTATTCCACATCCTTTCATCACCGGGAAAGTACATATTTTGGGCCCTCCTGACCTCTGAGAAAGGTCATTTAGTTTTTTAGGTACTTGGATGATAGAAAGAGGGAAAGGATCTGATAGATCCTTTCTGTTTCAAACCTTATTTATGTAGAATTATGTCAGTCTGAAATGGGAGAACAGAATCCTAACAGTATCAAATAATAAATAAAAACTCATTGGCAATAAGTCAAAATTCACAGTGATCTCAGTGAAAAGAGAGATAGGAAACAATTCTCAACATATTTCTCTGTAGAAATGAGAAGACTGATTGACTTAATTAACGGGATTTTCAGAAAATAAGAACACCTGGGCCTCTGGGTGGGTGGCCCTGGACACTCTCCTGACTAACAAGCAGAACTGACTCAACTTCCCCAGAAAATCCTTGACCTCGTATGAATCCATACTAGCCCAGCTGAGGTGTACACTTTGGTCCTAGAACAGTTTTTAAAGAGACAAAGATGCCTTATAAAAATGAGAATTCTACACACCGGCAGAAATGCCCAACAATGTAAATTAGGACTGGCAGAGTCACCACAAACATGCCAGGATACTCAATGAACTCAAAGTTGGAGGTGGAGGGGCTAAGACTGGGGAGGGCATCTTAACTTACTGCTTCTCCAGACAGATTTCCTTACAACTGAGGACAACCTGGAATAGGGATAGGTGACGATTCCAAAACACTTCCAAACTTTACAGGACAAAACAGGTCCACTGTTGGAAACAGAGTCACAGCATCATGTATAAATTTCACGAGCCTAGTAAATGCTACCTGGAAATTTCTGAATAATTATTTTTTAAATCAACTCACAGGCTACTATTGCACTTTTATATTGTAAACACCATTCTAGTGTTTTTCAAAATATGGTGAGGTAATCCTTGGTATCAGAACCACTTGGGGCTGCTTGTTAAAAATGCAGATTCCTAAGCTCCACCCCAGATGAATAATCAAATCCCCAGACTGAAGTCCCGCCTAAGAACTGAATTTCTAAGGAACAGCCCAGTTGATCTGGATGAGTCATATTGAGATGAGAGGATTGTTGTGTCCTCATAGTCCACCAGAAATTAAAAAGCGCTCACATATTAGGACTTTGCGTATTTCCCCCCAAATGTTTATATACCGTTAAACTGAAAACAATACCTTTCGTGATAAGTTCTTAAAACCATTCCAGTTTATTCATTCACATATAATGAGCAGCATTATTAAAATGTAATGGTGATCATAAAATTATTGGGAAAAACATTAACTATGCTTCTCAAAAATATTGCCTTTATGTTGTCACCAGAAGTAATTGTGCTATTAAAGGAATTTACAGTTTTTTTAAAGTATCAGTCACTTGGCTTCAGGAACTTATTAAGCTGTTATACTCCTCCCATACCTTTTTAGTCATCAGAGTTTTTGTGATAAATCCCTTTTATTATTTTTTAAACTACAAATTGTGAATCACTGCAACTGGTGATTAGGCTAAATATGAATTTATGCCCAAGTTATAAATTCCTAAAAGCATGTTTCATTAGAATTACCAAGGCAGTCTTAAAACTCTACCCTCTGCAATAAAGCTCTGTTTACTTCTATTAAGGTGGTTTTTTTTTTTTTTGGTGCAAAATAATTCAGTTTTAATGTATTCTCTTAACAAGCAAAAGAAAACAGTTACCAAATACACCTGCTACTGCAAAGCTGTAAACCAGTGTTGCATGGTGATGTGACAAGCACCATATTTCTTTTCTAGAGGGATTTTGTTTTCTCCTATAAACTCCCCCTCCCCAAACCAAGCTATGTTTCACAAAAGGCAGTTGGCCATTTCTAGAGACACATATGCCCTTCTCCTTTCTTTCTCACCAAAATTCCAAGTTCAGGCCAAATAGTGAATGAAAATAGAACCTGAGAGTCCGGCTTTGTTTGTAGCCTGTTGTTTTTGCTAAGGGTTACCCCCTGCCCTCGCTCCACCCAAGAGCTCCGACTGAAGTGTACATGTTGTAACAGATGGGCCGGCTGGCGGCTGTTGGGCTGTGAAACAGGAACGAGTAATCTGCACCGAGCGGTATTGAACTGCATGCTTGTAAAGTTCATGGGCATACATTGACCCTGACAGACCAGGCGGATGCAGACATGCTTACACATACACTCACCAGACACCCCACAGTTCACAGGGTCTATTTCGTGACCCGGGGAAGTTCAAGGCTAAGTTTCCCCCTCACATATTTCTACTTCATTCACCTATCAATTTCATGTATAGATACCCACACACTGCCACATGTACACATATATGTGTGTATGTCCATTACACATTTCAATGTTTTTATATATTTTCAAAGATCTAAATATTCCCTAATTCTGCATCCAAGTTTCAGTCTAGTACTCTCCATAAGCTCTCATTCATATCAAATAAGAATGAAAAGAAAATATCGTATATGAATTCTATTTAGTCCACATATAATATAAACTACATGTATGTAATGCTGTCAGAGAAACAAGATGGTTTTATCCCCTTACTATTAAGAGAAAAAAAAGAAAACAATCTAACCCAGACGTAGTCTCAAACGAAGTATCAGGTTTAACCTTGTCAGTTTCTGTCTCAACTTCATCACTTAAACACACAAGTGCTCAAACAAACACCAATCGACCCGGCTGGCAAGTCCCTTTCCATTTCAGCTAGGATTCTCTGGGGCTCTGGGGACCAGTGCAGACAACCGCTCCCTCCTGGCCCTAATGAAGTCCATTGGACACACCTTGCGGGGGGATGTGGAGGACTGAGCACCTCAGGAGGGACACGGATTTAAGTGCTAATAAAAAGTAATTACAAAGTTTAATGTCCAGCAGTGCTGTCAATTCCTTTCAATAACTGCAAAGCACTTGAAGCCCCTGCTACAGTACCCGGCTGGTCACTCCAGTTCTCTGGACGCTGAAGACCCACCCAGAACAGGCTGAGCGCTTGCTCAGTCTCTGGATTCACACAGACGCCGGGTTATCTCGCCGCACCGGCTCCAACGCCGGTTAATTTTTCAGGAACCCGTCCTCACGCCATCTAGGAACTGCCGTCCGCACACTGCCGGCACGGAGGCAGCCCCAGAGCCCCGGGTCGCCTCCGCAGAGAGGCAGGGGACGCGTCCCCAGACCCACCTAGTGATGCCATTTACGCCAAGTTGTTGCGTACGCAGAGCCGGGTCCTGGGCCAAGTTGGGATGCTTTGAAAACAAGAAGTTCGGGAGTGGGGATATCGGCAGGAGTAAATCCTGCCCAGCCTTGACCTCCCCGTAGCGGCCACGCTCGGACCAACCGGCAGACAAGCGCCAGGACGCGTCCGGTCCCCTGGCTCTCCGGCCGCCGAACAGCGGGGAGAGAAGCCGCTAGCCCTGCGCGCGGCCACTCACCCTCCTCGCCGAGTCCGATCGCAAACCGACGCCCCTGCTGCGGGTCCTGAGTCCCAAGTTGCCCCCAGTTGGCGGCTGCTCACGCCCCAGAGGACCGAGGCACATTAGGTCGGGTGGGCACCTCAGAGGTAGCGCGGCAAGCCCGGCGGCCGCCCCGGTTCAGCAGGCGCCCGGAGCGCGCTGACAATTCTCGGACCTGCTCAGCGAATGAGGCGGAACGCCGGGCCGAGCCGCCCAGGCTCGGGAGGGAGGCGGGGCCGACAGCGGGCGGGGCGGAGTCGGCCTCGGGCCAGCCCCGCGGGGCGGGGCGTCCATCAACCCATGACTGGCGGCACCCTCAGCCAATCGTGGTGGCTCTGGGGCCCGGGGAGGACGTGGGTGGTGCCTGGCTCCCTGCCCTGCCCGCTAGGCGCCGTCCAATCGCCTGCGAAAGAGGGTTGGCGGAGGAGACCCTCGGGCCGCGGGGAAGTTGGCGGCTGCAAAGTAGGGTGGCTGCGGGCGGGTTCTAGGGGCCCGCTGCAATAGGACCCGAGCGCCCCGGGAGTGAAGCGGCGCCCCAGAGGCCCCTGGCTGAGAGGCTGGGAGCTACCAGAGCCGCCGCACGTCGGCGCGCTGTGGAGTAAGGAGCCAACAGCAGCGCGGGCCCGAGACCTGGTGGACAGCGCCGGTGCCTGGCGCCCGCAGGAGGTGCGGAACGTGGAGGTTCCCAGAGGAACCCCAGCGGTAGGAGGAGGCTTAGGGCTCCAAAAGGGTGTGAGTTCCAGGCCAGGTCACCCGGCCACTGGTGGAGGCCAGGCCCGGGACCGAGAGCTCCGGACTACCTGGAAAAGGTTCCATCTGGATCTGGTGGTTACCTCCACGACCCATCTCCCAGCTCCGCAACCTTCCGAAGTTCAGTACAGGCCCCTGTCCTCCACACCATTGGCAGCGGGGTCCCTTACCTGGCGAATCAGTCTCCTGTTCCCGGCCCAGGGCGTCGCAGGCACTTTCACAGAGCTGGGCCAACAGGAGGTTCAGGCCCTTGGCAGCGCAGAACCTTGGTGACCTCCCTCTGGGCCCACTACTCCGCAGAGTGGCATCTGCAGCTGGGGCTTCTGCTACTGTCTTCTGGGTCCGCCCCGACTCCAGAGGGGCCAGAATCATCTTCCATGTTCATGGACAGGAGGCCGCAGAGCGAGCCACATCTATCCCACCATGTGCTTCTGCACCTTTCCTTTTCTGGAAGTCCCTGACTGGAATGAAGACCCAGTGAGCTCTGAGTTCCGGTAGCAGGCCGTTATGAGAGCCTGAGCATTCAGGGGCATTTGCGGCTGCACAACCCTGGAATATAGCCTCATGGACCCTGCCTTTCGGGTCACCAGCTGCTCATATTGTCAACGGATGATCCCTGCAGCCGATTTTTAAACCCTTATGCTGGCGTGTATGCACACGGAGCTCCCAATGCAGAGTCAAAAGCAGAGGATAGGATTGGATGTTCTTGATTTCCAGGCCGAGGCCAAAATGTAAGCGAGCCATAGGGCCAATTCTAGGGCCTAGCTCCAAGGGAGTATGGGGCCTCTTTGTGCCTGGAATTACACCTGCCATAAGTAGGCACCCAACCCATATTAGCAGGAATGAAGGAATGCATGACAGGAAAGCGTCAAGCTACCTGGTGCTCTGATACTCGCCCTCTTTCTTCCAGCCCAAGCCTACTTCAAATCATTGTCTCATTCAGATCCCAGAGGTCTTAAAGGTTTCGGTATTTCAGTCTGGGTATTCACATTAGAGGGAAGTGCCAATGTTATTTCAGTAGCCAACTGGCCTCTGTGAAGTCCTGTATCATAGCTGACCTCTCATGAGAAAATTGTGATGAGGTTACTGGAGAGAGGGAAGGCAAAGAGCCTGTGACCGAAAAGGAGTGAAATGGTCCCTCCAGCAGGGAAGGGTACTGCCCTTTGGTTAACTCTGACCAGGACTGAGTTTTAGTTATCTCCTTAACTCCTTTTCTCAATGGAGAAAAGTCTAAAGATAGCCTGTCAGAAAGATAAGAAGAATAGGGCTTGGGCAGTCCTTAGCAGGCCCTGAAAAACTATACGTAATCAAACTCTTCTTGGACTGGTACAGGTGAGGAAGATCCTCCAATTCAATTCCAGAAGTTACTTAGTTTGCTTCTGAGTGGCCTAGGAGAACGGCTTTCACCTACAAAGAATTAGATGTAGACTACATGAATGGACTATATGCCAAGTCTCTGCCAGGTTTAGATGGAGGTAGGCGCGTGGTGGGGACAGGGCTGGAGGCACCACACAGGAAGAGAGAACCCAAGGAGAGAGAAGACTGTACTCTCTCATCCTGGTTCTAGCAGAACTCCACTTCAATCTGTTCTCAATATTGTGTTTTGGCAATGCCCATATCAGTCAGTAGGGCTCTGGCCACATACACGGAGGCTGGCAGGTTTGGACCTGGTCCAGGCCAGCTAAAACAACAATCACAACTGCAACAGCAGCAACAAATAGCTGGGCATTGTGGCAGGTGCCTGTAGTCCAAGCTACTTGGGAGGCTGAGGCAAGAGAATCACTTAAGCCCAAGAATTTGAGGTTGCTGTGAGCTATGACGCAACAGCACTCTACTGAGGGTGACATAGTGAGAGTCTGTCTCTAAATGAATAAATAAATACTGTGTTATTCTGTTTGCTTTCATGAACCTCTGCAAACCTCTTCGTCAAAGGCTGCCATGAAACATCATCTTTGATTGGAATTGTCAGGAAATTCTCATGGCAGAAATACATTTCCCTGAATTTTTCCTGCCACACTTCAGGATATAACTAAAGGAAAGTGTGCATACAGTGCTTATCATGTTTTCACCCTGTGAAGGCTTTTCACAGATACTAATGATTATTTTAAAAATCACCTTGATAATAATAACAGCCAAACTCTGGCTAGTGACTATACTTAGAGTAGTACTTATATTAGATATTTAAAAAAGAAAAGAATTTCCTTTGATGAAACAAGTTGGAATTAAACAGCTGACTTTCATGGCCTCATTTCTAAGGTTTTCTGCTTGTTTCGTGCAGACGTGATCATCCATGGGTTCTTGGACAAGGGGTTTTATTTGCCCTTGTAGAACAGGTGATATGGAAAAGACAGCATATTCAAACCGCATTCGAATTTCCACACCATCTTTTGTCGTAATTGGTTTTTAGCAAGATCTTATTACTTGGACGTAAAACTAATATTCCTTGGGTTGCCAGTTCCCCTTAATGGTTTCTTGAGTTTAGGCCATTGTCATATTCTCTAAGGGAAAGTGAGATCTGTTGGTAGTCCAAGAACCCATGCTTCTGTTTCATGAAAGCGCATTTCTTTCCCTACAAGAATGAGGAAGTTTGTGGAATGGATAGAGAATGAGAAGGTTCAGGTAGCACCATGGAAGCAGCGATGGTCCTTTTGTGGATGGTAAGCAGATTTGTCTTTAGGTGCTGTTACTCCTGACACTGAGATAAAATTTTAGAACCTAAATTTCGGTAGGATATGACTGGTAGGAGCCATGGATTCTAATTTGTGTTAAGTGCTTCTGGCAGTCATTGAACCTGTTACCCTTACTTCCTTGGCTGTAAAACAGCAGTGGCAGAATTGGCCCACTGTGGTTAGCTGCCTAAGGGGGCACTGTGAGAATGGTTACAAAGTACTGCAAATGCATTCCACTTAAGGAGTACTGACTGCCAAAAAGGAGAAAAGGATGTTGAAACAGGAAAATAGTGTGTTCTGAACAATTCCTCTTCACATGTGCAAATTCAACTTATTTTCAGCCCGTTGGATTATTGCCCTTCATTCTATCAATAGAAATGGTGGAAAGGGCCCTCAGCATCCTTATTCTTTGATTACCAAATATTTTGGAAGCTGTAATGGGAATGAGTTCACCAAAATAGAAAGACGTGTTGAACACCCCTTGAGTGGAGGAAAACATTACTTCAGTGGGTAGTATTTTTCCCCGTCTTTGTCTCTTACCACTTCTCTCAATGTATATTTACTTTGAAAATGGTTCATAAATTGAAGAGGCTGAGCTAAAGATCTTAGCAAAGATATAGAGTCAGAAGCTGGAGATTTTAATACCAGCTCTGTAGTGTATTCACTATGAGACCTTGGGCAAGTCATTAGCCTTACATATCCTATTTTCCTATCTGTGAACCAACAGGGATGCTTCTGATCAATTTCACAGAGATGAGAAAGATAACTAATACCAAGGTACTTTGAAATACTGATTGTTATCTTGACTACAAAGTATCATGTAGGTGTTTTTAGCAAACTAAAATATGACATTGGTTTGTACACCAAAGCCAGGAGATATTTTTGTAACAGATTTTTCAGCCAGTGTCTGCAGCCCCACTATGACACCACACACACAATGCTATCATTACATTTGAATGACAAAATCCCCCATATGAGAGTATTAAATGCGATAACAGAAATAGGGGCGGGATCTCATCATACATTCCCCAGAAGAAAAATTACACCGAACTTCTTAAAAATTGATAACCACTGAGGATGAGTCTGATGGAAGGCTGTAATGATCATGGAAAATGATGGCCTGATATAAAACTAGACAAATTGGTCAGGAATAAAGAAAAATTACTCTTAGTTTTAAAACTTCATAACAAAATTAATGACCCCAAGGGCATCCATTTAAAAAGGGAGGATCATGTCTTCAGGGGGAAAAAAAGATTCTGAATGAGTCGGGGTTCTTTAGAGTAATAGAACCTATATATATATAAAGGTTATTCATTATGAGGAATTGGCTTACTTGATTATGAAGTCTGAAAAAATCCAGTGATATGCTGTCCACAAACTGGAGACTCTTTTTTTTTTTTTATTAAATCATAGCTGTGTACATTAATGCAGTCATGGGGTACAGTGTGCTGGTTTTATATACAATTTGAAATATTTTCACCAAACTGGTTAACATAGCCTTCATGGCATTTTCTTAGTTACTGTGTAAAGACATTTATATTGTGCATTTAGAAAGAGTCCCATGTACCCTTGTAAGATGGACCATATGTGTGGTCC
>CAUYQV010127404.1:0-42848 GCA_963574575.1 Galagoides demidoff
CTCCTGGGCTCAAGCGAGTCTCCTGCCTCTGCCTCCCAAGTAGCTGGGACCACAGGCGCCCGCCACAACGCCCGGCCATTTTTTGGTTGCAGCCATCATTGTTGTTTGGCGGGCCCGGGCTGGGGATTCGAACCCGCCACGTTAGGTGTACGTGGCTGGCGCCTTAGCGGATTGAGCCACAGGCGCCGAGCCTCCATCCCCTTTCTTTCTTTTTTTTTTTTTTTGAGACAGAGCCTCAAGCTATCCCCCTGGGTAGAGTGCCATGGCATCACAGCTTATAGCAACCTCCAACTCCTGAGCTCAAGCGAGTCTCCTGCCTCCGCCTCCCAAGTAGCTGGGACCACAGGCACCCGCCACAACGCCCAGCCATTTTTTGGTTGCAGCCATCATTGTTGTTTTGGCGGGACAGGGCTGG
Organism: Galagoides demidoff; assembly: GCA_963574575.1. Taxonomy (NCBI): domain Eukaryota; kingdom Metazoa; phylum Chordata; class Mammalia; order Primates; family Galagidae; genus Galagoides; species Galagoides demidoff. The sequence goes on from CAUYQV010127404.1 coordinate 416, forward strand.
GGATTCGAACCCACCACCTTAGGTGTACGTGGCTGGTGCCTTAGCCGATTGAGCCACAGGCGACGAGCCCAATGTTACTTTTAAAGAAGTAACTAAGACTGGATAGCCATTTTCCAAAGCGATAATGGGTCGTGAATAATTTTAATTTTGTCTTATTTTTTGTGTTTTCCTGTTTTCTACAAAAGACACATGTGGCTCTGGTGCCTGCCCTCAGGCTCCTGGGCTCCACATTGCTGTTGGTACGTGTCCCATCTCCTCTCCGCAGAGGCCATGAGGGCTCCTCACCCATCCACTTCTTCCTCTGTGACAGCGAGCCAAGGGACAGTCACCAGGGGACCAAGCTGGCCAAAGAACACTGTCCGGGGATCCTGTCCCCTGGGATGCAGATAGAAGGACAGGATTGCAGTTGTATGTGTGCACATATGTGCGTGTGCCTGTGTGTGCACGAGTGTATCGTGGGTGCCGTATGTGCACAGGCACGTGTGTGTTTGTGTGTGCCCAGCGAGTGGGGTGGTGGGCTGCAGAGTCCAAGGTTGTGAGAAAAAGCAAAGGACACCAAGTCGGGTGTCCAGGGCCTGCAGCGCTCATTGCCTTGGGCGCTAAGCGCCCGAGCGCGCCTGCTGGGAGGGCCCCCGCCTGCCCGCCCGCCGGTCTGTCTACCCGGCATCAGAGCCCGCGCCAGGCGTCCGGCGGTTTGGTCGTGCCCGAGCGCCCTCTGGTGGCTGACCTTGGGCTCCACGTCCCAGGCTGGGAAGTCGGACTTCGAGCCTGCGCGGTTGGGAGGGATTTGAGTGCTGGCTGAGGCAGTGACAACGGAGCATCTGTGGCCATTCCAAGGGACGTGAGTGGTGACCACGCGCTGACCGGTGGAGCATCTCCCCAGGCCCTGCTCGGCGCACGGGGCGACCTCAGCCAGGGAGGTGGCAGGGCTCTCAGCTCGCGGCAGGTCCCCTGCAGTCAGCATGGGTGCTGCTCAAGGCCCGTGCTTGTATCACCTAAGCCAGAGTGGCCCTGCAGCCTCTCTCAATTTTAGAAATGTCCTACTTCCCCTTGGGGTTTCTACTTCCTGAGATGAGTCCAACACATGTACACACCACACACGTGGGTGCATGCACATACACGCACACAGCATACGGGACAGACGTGTACACACCACACACGTGCACATACACGCACAGAGCACACGGGACACACGTGTACACACCACACACGTGCACATACACGCACAGAGCACACGGGACACACGTGTACACACCACACACATGCAGATACACGCACACAGCACGTGGGACACACGTGTACACACCACACACGTGCAGATACACGCGCACAGCACGCGGGACACACGTGTACACACCACACACGTGCAGATACACGCGCACAGCACGCGGGACACACGTGTACACACCACACACGTGCAGATACACACGCACAGCACGCGGGACACATGTGTACACACCACACACGTGCAGATGTACGCATGCAGCACGCAGGACACACGTGTACACGCCACACACGTGCACATACATGCACACAGCACACCTGGAGGCGCCACACCTGCCCCCCACACTCTTCTCTGTATGGCCCTCTGGTGGGAAGGGCAGTAGGTGATGCTGGTCAGTTCCTCCGGGGCACTTGTTTTAGAGATAAAATTTGTCCAGTTTGATTTAAATATGAGATGTAATGTGGTCCTAATGTAAACTTTGCATTTGTTCCTGTGTGACTTTGTCTGCTGGAAACATCAGGTGACAGCAAGAGACCCAGGGGAAAAACAGAAGGCCCAGCAGGAGCACAAGGAGACACTCACACCCCGTGTCGCCCCGCCCCTCACCCCCACCATGACGGGCCAAGATGGGGCCCCTGGGCACACTGGGCATTTCAAGCTGAAGGAATTTGAGGAATGGCAGGAGCAGGAAGCCTTTTCTGGCCGTTATGATACCCTCTCGTGGGGGGGCCCACCCGGGTGCCCTCCCTGTGCCTGGGGTCAGCCGTGCTGTCACCAGTGTACTGCACTCACCCCAGACTTCTGCCCATCAGTGTCCCATGACTTTCCACTCTCCTTAAGCCCTGGGTCTCCACTCCCTGTGAAGGGTCCTGGTAAAATCTGGGTGAAGTAAATGTGTGTGCTCCCCCCACCCCCCGCCCTTAGTCCGCCTTTTGTTATAAGGCCCCGGCCACAGACCTAAAGCAAGTTGAATAAACAGGTGTTTTTCTTCCCCTATACAACTCCTGATGTGATCGCTGGTAACTCCCATGTATACTTCACGAGGTTCACAGGAGGTAACCCCCAGTGTCCATGTCACAGGAAAATGACAGGGTTCTGGCCATCAAGTGGTGTGTTTGCTGCAGCATTCATGTGGCTCCTAACCCCCTCGCAGGGGCACAGCCGTGTTGGCAGTTCCTGGGCTTGTTTTAACGTGTGATGGAGGCTGCGTTTGTGTGCTGGGCTCTCACCCCCACTTTCCCCACAGCCTCTGGGGCTTTTTAATGCATGATCTTGCAGAGCGTGGTGACTTTTAGGGGTACATGTGACATGTTATAGTGGCACTGGCCACATAAATACATATGGGGCAAAGAACCAAAACCAAGGTAGCTCTGAAAAAGTTTCAAAGCAACTCCTTTGAGCACATATAAATAGGAGTTAAAATATAATAAGAAAATAATAGAGCAACAGAGCAAAAAACATGGATAAAAATCATGATCAACATCTTCTGGGTCTGAAAACAGAGAAGAAACTAACGTAAGTCAGCAGGGCCGAGGTTTAGATCCTGCCACGGAGACACGAGCAGAAACGGAAGAAATGTAAAAAACAATACAAAGCATCTTGGAAAGTAAAAGTATGTTACCAATGTTTCTTTCTTTCCTTTTTTTTGGCCGGGGCCAGGTTTGAAACCACCGCCTCCGGTATACGGGGCCAGCGCCCTACTCCTTTGAGCCACAGGCGCCACACGTTACCAATGTTTCTAATAGAGGTATCTGAGAACAATCAAAATTTCTTTAATAAAAGATAGCTGTGAAATATTCATTTGTTATTAATCTACATAGCAGTTAGGCAATGTGGTCCATCTGTGCGTGGATTGGCGTCCACGCTGCGTTTTTATGAGACGGTCTCAGGGAGCAGCCCTGCGACTGTGCAGACCAGGAAGGAGCCCTCTTTATAGAAAGAGTAACTTATTAGTACCTTTTGTGTTTTTGGAATTTTAACCATTTGAATTTACTAAGATTAAAAATTAAGTACATATAAAAAGAATGACTAGAACAGTTAATCTGCTTTTACTCCAGATGATATTTTTAGACTTGTTACACTATCTCTAGATCCTTTGCCCTCACCAGCTGCAGAAAACCTCTGACTGTTGCAGTCCCTCCGCGGACAGCCGTGTGTGCAGAACCTGCTGCCTGCGACACGTGCCCTCAGCCCTTTATTTATGGAGAAATGCCTCATAATCCTCGTCTCTGGAGCACAGTCACGGGTGAGAATGGGAGATGCAGATGTGGAAGTTGTGCTCCCACTTACCAGGAATGCGGGTTCCAGACTCGAGCAGGCAGATTTCATGTATACTGTGGCTTGTGTGTGCGGCCTGGATTCTGCTGTGGAGGGGGCCTGTCTCCAGATGGACACTGGGGGTAAATGCCCTGGGACACAGCTGCCCTCAGAAAGGCCAGACGGTTCTTAAATCAGGCAGGTTAAGGAGGTTCTTCCTGGCCCTGGAGTCCAGTAAAACCAGCAGGTTAATGCCTGGCTGCGCCCCGGGGGCAGGCCAGTGGCCCACTCTGGAACTGCACACTCCTGGGGCTGCACCTGCTCCGCAGGTCCCACGGAGCCTGAACCCATGGGTGGGGCACAGCTGGTCTGCACCCCAGAGCTTACAGGAGGGGAGACGGCACAGATAGGACTCTGACAGGACACTCAGGGCTGCTGTCTGCCTGTTGAGCAGTTCGTAGGCAGCTCCCTGGGCCCAGCCCCTGCCTCACATCCTTCTTTTTTTTTTGAGACAGAATCTCACTATGTTGGCGTTGGTAGAGTGCTGTGGTGTCACAGCTCACAGCAAGTTCAAACTCCTGGGCTTAAGCGATTCTCTTGCCTCAGCCTCCCCAAGTAGCTGGGACTACAGGCGCCTGCCACAATGCCCAGCTATTTTGTTGTTGCTGTCATTGTTGTTTAGCTGGCCCAGGCCAGGTTTGAACCCACCAGCCTGGGTGTATGTGGCTGGCGCCCAAGCGGGTGCTGCCCTGGCATCCTTCTTGAGGGCAAAGCACTGGTGCCATCCCTGCGCTCTCTGCTTTCCTGGAAAATAGCCTTTTTATTCTAGTTGAGTCAATTAAAGAAAGAAAAAACCTTTGCATCTCTAGCTGTCTGGATGACCAAGTGGAGCTCCTGGGATGCTAACCCGTGAGGAACTTGTCTGAAGGTGTGCTTGATAGATGATCTTCTCAGCCGCCTGTGTGTCACCCTGAGTGACCATCAGGAACTGTTGTCACTGCACAGACACAGTCCTGCTGCAGACAGATGGAACGCCAGGCTGCATTCTGGGTCTCCTACCCACTGGGGTACGGCCCAGGGGAGAACGATTTGGTCATGCTGGTATTAAATAAAAATAGTCAAATTTTAGCTAAATTTCTTTCTTCAAGAATCAAATCTGGGGGGCAGCGCCTGTGGCTCAGGGGGTAAGACACCGGCCCCATATATGGAGGGTGGCAGATTTGAACCCAGACCCTGGCCAAACTGCAACAAAAAAATAGCCAGGCGTTGCACCTGCCCAGCGGACACCTGTAGTCTCAGCTACTTGGGAGGCTGAGGCAAGGGAATCTCCTAAGCCCAGGAGTTGGAGGTTGCTGTGAGCTGGCCCAGGCCAGGTTTGAACCCACCAGCTACAGCCCTCTACCAAAGGTAATAAAGTGAGATGCTGTCTCTAAAAAAAAAAAAGAGTTGACTCTTGATTCAGCAGAGATGTGCTCACCACATTAGAAGAGGAGTCGTCTTGAGGCTCATGATAAATACACAAACACTAAGGAAAGCTATGAACAAAAACCACAGCCTGCACACTTTCCATGATATCCACCACCACAGACAAGCAAAACAGCCCCACAGAATCTGCAGACACCCCCGGGCCACTTTGGGATGCCCAGTTCATTACATCACGTAAATTCCCCATTGAACATCTGGTAACCTGACTGTGCCTTGGTTACAAACATGGCACAGCGTACCTTACACTCTGAACAGGAAGAGTGTGACCTTGACCTTGCCGAATTCCTCAGTTATTTCAGGTACATGGTGTGCACGTGTAGGGAATGGCAGGGTGTGGGAATGAATGAAGAGGGGAGATGTTTATTTCCCCCACCCCACATGATGAGCAATCAGGGCCACTCACGCAGCGAGCGCCATGAGACCCTCTCGCAGTGAGTGCTGTGGGAACGCCCCTGATTTTATTGTTATAGCAGTGATTTTCAACGGGGTGCCTTGGCACACTGGTGTGCATGAGAGGATCTTAGGTGTGCCTCGAAAAATTTTAAAGATCATTACATGAATTATTATAGAAAGAAGTTCAAAGCACAGTAAGTATATTCTTTTTTTTATTCCTTCGTTTTTTGATCAACATAATTTAAGTGTGCCGTGAAAGTTTAACTTAAAAGTAGGTTCAAGTGTGCCATGAGATAAAAAAAGGTTGAAAAACACTGCATTATAGTAGTAAACATGCCAGAAATCACCCATTTTATTTATTTACAGGCAGACAGAGACTCAGAGAAATTAACGCACAGAGTTTTACATCTCGTGGGCAGCAGAGCCAGGATTCAACTCGCTTGGGAACCTGGGCTGTCCCGGCATGGGGCTGCGGCCCCCCACTGGCTCCAGGGTCTTCCACCCTCAGGGGTCTGGGGGACACATCCTCTGTGGTGAGGGTGTGCTCTGTGAGAACGAGGTGGGGGGAGATTTGGGTTTCGCCCCGGGTGGCCCACACGCCTTCTCCTTTCCTAGTTTGCTCACCGTGATCAGATTTACTTTGAGGAAAACACGAATCTATTCCCTCGGAGATGCCTGGGGCCCAGCACACCCTGCTCTTTATTTTCCCTGGCGTGCTGTCCTCCGGTCTGCAGGTCTCCAGACCAGCAGGCCCTGCCCTATGTGCTGAAGGACGTGCCTTCCCAGGGCCGCTGTCACAAAGTGCCACATGCCCAGTGGCTTCAAACTACTGACATCTCTTCTCTCACAGTTCTGGAGGCCAGAAGTCCCAAACCAAGGTATCCACAGGGCTGTGCCCCCTCAGCTTCCACATGGCAGCTGTGGCTTGTGGCTGGAGTGTGGCCTTCTCTCTGCCTTTGTCACCACAGGGCCACCTTCTCTGTACGTTTCTGTGTCTGTGTCTTGATCTCCACCTGTAAGGACACGGGTCGCTGGGCTTAGAGCCCCCTCTACTCCAGTAACGCCTTATTATAACTAATTTATCTGCAAAATCCTGGTTTCCAAATAAGGCCACATCCTTGGGCCCTGGGGCTTGGACATTAGCCTATCTTGGTAGGGGGTGAAATCCAGCCTGTCAAGCAACTGGTGGGGGTGGCGGAGTTCCTTAACCCGCCTTTGAGCCATGCAAGGAAGCTGGAGGCTCATGGCACCTCCAGCACCAGCTCTGTGCCCCCAGAGTAGCCACATAGGAGATAGAGAGAGGAGGGGCCAGGGCCTGGGAGGGCTGGGCCAGCATCTAGCAGGGTCGGAGCTTCAGTTGTATAAGATGAAGAAGTTCCCAATGTGAATGCCATTCACACTACTGAAACATATACTTAAAAATGTTTAAAATGGTAAACTTGATGTTATGTGTATTTTATCACAATTTAAAAAGATAAAAAAATAGATAAATGTATGACATGTCCTTCAGTGTGACAGAGAAACTGCCAGCCTCTCGCACCTGCCTGGCTTCCCCACATTGAACCCCCTGCAGGGCTGCTTCTGTGCCACGTGGTGGGAGTTACCCTGGGGAGGGGGTCCCAGCCGGCTTGCACCCCTGCTGGAGATTCCCCAGGAGGTGGGTGATGTGCGGGGAAGCTGGGGCCAGCCTGGATAGGGGCATTTGGGACAATTTGGAGAGAGACTTTCCAAGGGACAGGGACATGGTCTCCCAGGAGAAGAGCATTTGGGGGACAGCAGGAAGGGAGGCCTCTGCGAGAGCACTGAGGCCCTGTCCAGCCCGGGGCAGGCTGGCTTCCTCCAGCGGCTAATGGGAAGCCCAGGGTGGCCTGCACATTCTTGTATGGCCAAGAAATGAGGTCCTTGGGGGCGACTGGCCCGTGTCGATGAGTCAGTCACAGGGGAGAAGAGCAACCTGGCTGTCGCCAGGTGCTGGGTTAGGAGTAGGAAGTTCTCTGCGTTTATGTCATTGCCTGTGGGGTGTCACCACCGGTGAGCCCTCCTACGCATTGGTAGGCTTAAAGGTTTATAGATTGATCCACTGTTAGGAGGTGCTGGAGCAAACTACTGGCCCTGCAAAGCTTCGGAGTTATCAGTGAAAAAACCCAGAATCCCCAAAAACAGCATCAAGCCTTGCCCTGGGGCCTTCAGCTGAGTCCGGCTCCTCCCCCAGGCACCCCGGCTCCCTCAGGGGACAGTTTTGCTGTCACTTTCCTGGCAGCCGCTTTGCATTGAGCTCATTAAGGCAGGAGCAGACCCCAGAACTGCAGCCAGGGACCCCACGTTGTTGCTCGCATGTCAGTGACTCCAGGAGCAGGGAGAAGGTGGCCCCTGAGCACCCCGATAGTTAAATGAGGTACCCAGAATGTTCTGAAACACAGCTGCAATTATTACCACTCTTTATTACTTACCTGACCAAACCATTTTCTTACTTTTTAAACTTCCAATGCTGGTTTATGCATCTCATGAGTGGAGAAGAGTGTTAGCACCACCGTTTTGTTTATTCATTTACTGACTCTGCACTGCACCTACTGCTGACGACTGGCAGGATAACAGCTCGATTGCGGTTCTGCTCCTTGGTGACAGTCATTAAGAAATAAATATTTAAGGGCCAGGTGTGGTAGCTGATGCCTGTAACCCTAACACCCTGGGAGGCTGACATGGGCAGATTCCTTGAACTCAGGAGTTCGAGACCAACCTGAGTCAGAGCAAGACCCCATCTCTAACAAATAGCCAGTGTATGGCGGGTGCCTGTAGTCTCAGCTGTCAGGGAGGTTGAGGCAAGAGGAACCCTTGAGCTCAAGAGTTTGAGGTTGCTGTGAGCTATGATGCCGCGGCCCTCTACCGAGGGAAACAAAATCAGACTGTGTCTCAAAACAAACAAACACAACATCAACAAAAAATATTTAATTAAATCTTATAGAACTTTCATCAGACACGGTCATTTCACTTCTGTGTTCCTTAGTCTCAAACTAGCTTACCTAAATATCTACAAATAAGCCTTAAGATACATGATTCATCTGCAAGCCAACTCTTAAATTAAAGCACAGCATATAAATACAAAAGTCTACAAATATCACCTGAGACCCCTTCATACTACCCCTTCCAGAAGTTGTTCCATCTCTGAGTTGTTGTTTTGAACTTCATGCTAATTGCATTATACCTCGCACCTGGATTCCTGTGCTCACTGTAAGTTCTCGAGCTTATCCATATTCTGAGTGTTTCAGTGAATGGACACAACCACATGGTACATACACACACACACACACACACACACACACACACACCTGCTCACAAGCATTTTGGCTGCTTCCAGTTTGGGGCGATCACGAATGACATTGTGGCGAGTTTTCTTGTATGTGTCTTTCAGCACACATCTGAATGTGTATTTAGGAGTGGGGCTGCTGGGTCCCAGAGTACGAACATACCAAACGCCGGGACATACTGCCAAGCAGGTTTCCAAAAAGCCTGTAGGAGTTTCCCTTCCAGGGGCTGCCTTTGAGAGCTCCACATCCTGGCCAGCATTCAATACCAGAAATGTATTTCTTGAATGCATGAAATTATTGTGGTATTTGCTATACATAGCTTTTCTAGGGTTTTCCAAACAGTATAACCTTAGCCAGACACCGGGGAATATTAAGATCTAAGAACTGTATAAATTATGAGAACTCAGAATACCACGCGGTATTCTATAAGATCTCTTAAGACATTTCCAAATGCGGGAGGTGTATTCTTGACCAATGGAAGGTGGTCTGAGCAGAGCTGACGCACCTGCAGGCTTCTGAGGATGCTGCTGATCATGGCTGTGCCTCCTTGCTCAGTCACCTCTGCCACGTGGTGCTGGGTGAGTGGCTGCTGGGGCTTTGGGGCTGATTTCTCCAGGGAAGCCCTGTTCCTCGGATCCTCCCCGTGCACCTGTGGGCAGAGAGCCACGTTTGCAGGACTCCCAGCTCAGAGGTAGGAGTGATCTGGGCCACGGGAGGAGCCTCTGGTGCCACAGAACTCTGATCTGTCAGAACCAGGCTCTTCCAGGCTCTACCCAAATTAGCTGATCAGAACATCTGTTTGCGGACCAAAATAAGAACTTTCCCCATTTTTGCAAAGTTGGTTGCCATGAAGAACTTCTAAAATGTTGTTGTGGTAAAATATACATAACCTGAAATTTACCATTTTAACCATTATTAAGCGCACAGTTGGGCAGCATTAAGTTGTGCGACCGTCTGTCCCCAGAAGTTTCCTTCTTCCCAAATTGAACCTCTCTCCCCCTTACACACTAACTCCCTGTTCCCCTCCCCTGGTCCCTGGCAATCAGCACTCTGCTTTCTTTCTCTGTGAGTTTGACTGTCCTGGGTACCTCATATAGATGGAACCACACAGCAATTATCCTCCAGTGACTGAGCTTATGCCACTTAGCATAATGTCCTCACGGTTTTGCCGTGTTATAGCATATGTCAGATTTTTCCTTTTTTCTGAGGCTAATATGCCTTTGAATGGATATAGACACACACATCTTGTTTATTCATCCGTGTGTGGATGGACACTTGGGTTGCTTCGGCCTCTTGGCTGTTGTGCATAATGCTCCTCGGAACGTGGGTGCACAGTGTGTTTGAGGCTCTGCTTCCAGTTGTCCGGGGTGTACACCCCCAAGTGGAGTTGCTGGATCCCATGGTAATTCTATGTTTAATTTTTTGAGAAACTTCCACACTGTCTTCCACAGAAACTAAGAATTCTTCTCACTTACCAGGGTCTGTTGTTTGCCCCAGACATGCGTATGTGGAATTCGCTAGTGTGACTGAGCTTTTCACACGTTTTCCATGTAGGAATTTAAGGTGCAGCAAGATCATGGGCAAAGAGAACGCTCCTCTGTGCCCTAAGACACGGCTGGAGACAGTGAGGACCAATGAGGTGGAAAGGCTGGAACTGGCAGCATGGAAACAGAGATGGGGATGCTCGACGGGCTTGTCCGAGGTTCTGCAGAAGCAAAGAAGAGGCCATAGAAATGACACACAGAACAGTAATAAAGAAACAAGCAAACAGAAAGCCCATGGTGCAAACAGCTTTGGGAAAATAGCAAACAAGTTAACAGACGTGTAGTTGGAAGATGGTAAGAAATATTTAAGGCTTTAATGTCCAAGAATAATTGAAATTAACGAAAGACACCAAAGCACAACCCAGACACCAAGGAGGACGAATATCACTACTGCTTAGAGCAGTAACCGTGGTGATAACAAATCCTGCCTGCTCATTCCAGGGTATTCCCACCGCTGCAGGAAAAAGAGTGGTGAGCCTCGCTGGTGGCTTATCAATTGTGTTAATCTTTTCAGAAACCGACACTTCATCTCATTATTCCTCTGTATTCTGTTAGTCTTTGTTTTTATCCAGTTTTATTCTAATATTTTTTTTGCTTTCCTGCTACTCATTCTGGGTTTGGCTTGCTCCCCCTTTCCTGGTCCTTGAGACGTATCATGAGATCTTTCTATTCTTTTGATATAGGTATTTATTACTGTAAACTTCCCTCTTCTGTATCCTGGAGAAAACAATTGATTTTCATTTGTTTCAAGGAACTTTTTGATTTCTTCTCTAATTCCTTCCTTGGCCTAACAGTCGTTCTGGGGCACGTTGTTTAATTTCCCCGTGTTTGTATAGTTGCCATGGCTCTTGTCACTCCTCTCTAATTTTATACCGTTGTGATTCGCGAAGATGTCTGATTTAATTTTAATTTTTTAATCTTGTTGAGACTGGCTTTATGCCCTAACATGCGATCTACATCAAGCAGAAGAAAGAATTCCAGAACTTGGAAGTCTTTGCCCATCATCTTATTCCTAAGAGTCGCCCACCCAGTTCCCGGTAGAACTAGGTGCAGTGTTCACATTTCATGGCTTCATAGCGCTCCTTTGTGGACTAAATCTCAGTTACTTTTAAATCCATTTTAACCTTCACACTTCTATTTTGAATATTTCAAAGCTATAGAAAAGTTGAAAGAATTATACAGTAAATACCATATAACTTTCACTAACATTCAGGGTCAATCACGTATTGTTTGCTTTCTCTCCTGCTCTCATAATCTTCCCCCTGAACCATCTGGAATTATGTGTCGACATCACAACAATTCATTCCCACGTATTTCAGGGGTGCCCTTTCTATGAATGAGGAGATTCTCCACATAACCATAATACCGATAAGGAAAATCTAACTTTAATTCAATGATAGGATCTAATACGCAATGATATGATCTAATATCCCTGAATTGCCCCCAAATGCCCTTTGATGACTGTCTTTCAGCTCAAGGGCTGCCCAAAGCTCACTTGCAGAGTTTCAGGTTTGCTTTTCTCAAGTATGCTGTGAATCCCTCCGGAATTTTATTTTTTGAGTGTGGAGTGAAGCAGGGTGTGAATGTCAAGTGTTTCCTGATGGACCACCACCGGCCCAGCACTGCTTGCTGAACAGACATCTCTCCTCACCGGCCTGGGTGCCAGCAGTTACGTCTGAGTCAGGGTGTGATTCTGAGACCTCTGTGCGTTCCACTGGTCAGTGGTTTTGTACCTGGACTTGTTCTGTGGGTAGTAAGCACAGCTTTCCATTCATTCTTTTTCTTTTGTTGAGACAAAGTCTCAGTCTATGACCCTGAACGGAGTGCTGTGGCATCACAGCTCACAGGAACCCCAAACTCTTGGGCTCAAGAGATCCTTCTGCCTCAGCCTCCTGAGTAGCTGGGATTACAGGCATCAGCCACAATGCCCAACTAGTTTTTCTATTTTTAGTAGAGACAGGGTCTCACTCTTGCTCAGGCTGGTCATGAGGTTTTCATTAATTCTTGGCCACGGCAAAGGCCGGTGGCTCAGCTCACTTCCCTGCAGACTTGTCTGGGTTGGGTTCCTCCCTCTCCTCCTCCACTCAACTTTCAGAATCAATTTGCCGACTGGGATTCTTAGTGAAATTACACTGACTATATTGGTCAATTTGAGGAAAACGGTACATTTCTATTTATTTCAGTCATCTTTAATGTCAACTCATATTCATGTAGTATTTTCCATAACATCACCTATGTACATCTCTTATATACCCTTGTTTCTAAGATTTTTTAATCACAATGAGAGTAATACCTTTTTTATTTATTTATTTTTTTATTAAATCATAGCTGTGTGCAACAATGCAATCATGGGGTACTGTGTGGTATTTTTATATACAATTTGAGATATTTTCATCAAACTGGTTAACATAGCCTTCATGTCATTTTCTTAGTTGTTATGTCAAAACATCTATATTCTACTTTTAGAAAGATTCACTTGTATCCTTGTAAGATAAACCATAGTGGTGATCCCCCCAATCACCCTCCCTCCACCCATCCACCTCCCTCCCCTTCATTCCCCCTCCCCCCTCCCCATATTCTTGGGCTATAATTAGGTTATAGCTTTCATATGAAAGATATAGAATTAGTTTCATAATAGGGCTGTGTACATTGGATACTTTTTCTTACAATCTTGAGATACTTTGCTAAGAAGAACATTTATGTTTACTTTAGATGGCAGTGAATTTGTAAAATAATATTTTACAGAGTAATCAGAAAGAAAATTACATCTTTGCTTTAGCAGGAAATTAAGATTGTTTATTAGTACTCATGGTTCTGAGAAATTTCTTCATCATTGAACTCTTGATTGGTAATGTCATATATAATTTTAGGTCTGTCAAATGGGGAAAAACTTCCTTAAGTGTTTTTATCATGTTGGCTGAAAAAATTAATGTATTGTGAACTAAAATAAAATCCTAAGCCCACTGCCAACTAAAAGGACTCCATTTTTAGCAAAGGGATACCAGAGAAACTTCAAAACTGAACTCTCAGCCTTGAAAGGAAAGGAAATCAGACATTCCTTGGACCATAAGATACCAAATTATCAACAAGACCTAAGGTCCTGCAGTGCAAAAGTTAAATCACTTGAAGTCCATCAATTTGTTGATCAGATCAACAGACTTTTTTATCTTACCTAAAACAACTCAAATCTCTAGAGACAAAGCCTTATTTCTTTAACCAGTTATAACTCAAAGAATCTTTCAACCAACTTATCATCCATAAACAGCACTCCCACCCTACTTTGAGATACTTTGTTTTTTCAAGATAAACCTACCTACCCCTTCCATGTATTGATTTATGGTTTCATCTACAATTCCGGTCTCTTTAAAGCCTACAAACCAAACTCTAACCCAATCACTCAGGATCACTTGCTGAAGACTTCCTGGGCATGGCTCCCCAAAATCATGATCACACATATTTGGCTCAGACTATAATCCCATTAAATACTTGTAAAGAGTTTAGGGTTTTTTTTCCATTAGAAGAATTTAAACTATTCACATTTAGTGATTACTCTTATATAAAATTTAATTGTCCCCTAATATATTTCTGACCTGTTTTAATGTGGCCTTCAGAGAACCAGAAAACAGAAATACCTCAGCAAGGCTATCTTATGTGGGAGAAATTTGCATCTGTACAGAACCTGCATTACTCCAGCTAGAACTTCCCTTGTCACAATATAGGAAAGATTAAGTAAGAGTCTTAAAAAAAAAAAGTTTACTGTCCACACTCTCTCTAACGGCTGCTTTCTGTGAGGTTTCATGTCCTTATCATAAGGACAAAATAATCAGATTAGGTTACTGTGTTATTTTGATCACTTCCAGGAGACTTGTATTGTAGTCTTTGGAGTTCTCTATGTATAATATCATATCTTTGGCAAAGAGTGAGAGTTTGCCCTCCTCTTCCCCCTTTTGGATGTCCTTTATTTCCTTCTCCTGCCTGACTGTATTGGCTAGAACTTCCAGCACTATGTTGAACAGTAGTGGCAATGGAAAAACTTTCAGTTTTACTTCATTCAGTAAAATATTAGTTGTAGGTAACTTCTATCAGATTAAGAAATGTGCACATTTGCCTATATTCTTAAGTGTCCTAATTAGAAAAGAGATGCTGAACTTTATAGAATCCTTTGTCTGCTATATGGAGAGGATTATATGATCTTTGTATTTGCTTCTGCTGATATGGTGAATTATGTTCATGGACTTGCATATGTTAAACCAGCCTTGCATCCCTGGGATGAAATCTACTTAATCATGACAAATGATTGATTTACTGTGTAGCTGTAATCTATTGGCTAGGAGTTTGTTGAGAATTTTTTATCTATATTTGTTAGTGATATTGAACTGAAGTTCTCACTTTTAGTTGCCTCTTTTCCTGGTTTTGGTATCAGGATAATGGTTTGCTTTATAAAATATGTTGGGAAAGATTTCTTTTTTCTCGATTTTTTTTGGAATAATTTCCAAAGTATGGGTGTAAGCTCTTCTTTAGGTTTGATAGAATTCTGATGTGAAGCCAACTGGACCAGGTCTTTCTTTTTGTGGTTGGGAGAATTTCATTGTTTCTTTGATCTCAGTTCTTTAAATTGGTCTGTCCAAGACATCTATTTCTTTGTTAAGTCTAGGGAGAGGATGTGATTCCAAGTATTGATCCATTTTCTCCACATTGTCAAATTTTTGGGCATAGATTTTCTTGTAGTATGAGGAGATTATCTCCTATATCTCTATGGAATCTGTTATTATTTTCCCTTTACAGTTTCTGATTGAGGTTATTAGAAATTTTACCTTTCTATTTCTAGTTAATCTGGGTAAAGGTTTATCAATTTTATTTATTTTTTCTAAAAACCAACTTTGTGTCTCCTTAATTTTCTGAATGATTCTTTTGTTTTTAATCTCATTCTGTTCTTCTCTTTTTTCAGTTCCATAATATGGTTCATGAATTTGTTGATGTGTTCTCTTTCTGTTTTCCATGTGTGGGCATCTAATGCCATAAATTTCCCTCTTAAGACTGCTTTTCCTGTATCCCACAGGTTTTGGTAACTTGTGTCTTCATTGTTGTTATGCTTGAGAAATTTAACAATTCTTTTATCTCTTCCCAAATCCAACTATCATTCATCATAAGGTTATCTCATTTCTAAGTCTTTGCATGGGGATGAACTTATTTGTTGGAGATGAATTCCACCTTTATTGCCTTGTGATCTTAGTAGATACAAGGTATAATTTCCATTCTCCATTCTTTTAATTTTGCTGATGTGTAATTTGTATCCTAGGATGTGGTCTGTTTTGGAGAACATACAGTGGGAGGATGAGAAAAATGTACATTCTGTAGCTTTGGGATGGTCTGCTCTGTATATGACCATTAATTTCATTTGTTCTAAGGTCATATTTAAGTTTTTGTATCTTTGTTAAGTTTCTCTTTAGAGGATCTGTCCAGTTCCATCAGACGGATGTTAAAGTCCCCAGGTATTATGGTGTTATGGAATACCATATTGCTCAGACTCATCAGGATCTATTTCATAAATCTGGGAGCATTTAAGTTGGGTATATAAATATTGAAAATTATAATGTCTTCTTATATTGTTCCTTTGATCAATGTAAAGTGTCTTTCTTTGCCTTTCTTAACTTTAGTTCCTTTAAATATGTTTGCATCTGAAAATAAGATTGCAACCTCTCCTATCTTCTGATATGCATTTGCTTGAAATATTGTTTTCCATCCCTTAACACTGAGTCTCAATTTGTCCTTCAAGACTAGGGGTGTCTCTTGGAGACAACATATGGATGGCTTGTGCTTTTTTATCTATCAGCCAGCCTGTGCCTCTTCAGTGGTGAATTCAGTCCATTGATGTTTATTGAGGGAATTGATAAGTGTGGTGGAGTTCTAGTCATCTTATTTTGTGAAAATTCATTGTGTATTTTTATCCTTTACACCACTGTGGAGCTAACTTGGACCATTAGCTTCTGAGTGTTTATATGGCTGGTGGACCATTGTGATGGCCAGTGTCAAAAATAGGTCCAAGTATTTCCTGTAGAGCTGGTCTTGTGGTAACTTTCTTCAGTATTTGTACATCTGCAAAATATTTGATTTCTCCATCAATTTTCAATCTTACTTAACAGAATACAGAATTCTGGACTGAAAATTGTTTTGTTTAAGAATGTTGAAGTTAGGGCAGCACCTGTGGCTCAAAGGAGTAGGGCAATGGCTCCATATACTAGAGATGGCGGGTTCAAACAGAGCCCCAGCCAAAAACTGCAAAAAAAAAAAAAAAATGTTGAAGGTAGACCGGGCATGGCCACTCAATCCTGTAATCCTAGCACTCTGGATGGACAGGCAGGTGGATTGCCTGAGCTCAGGATTTCAAGTGCGAGACCTTGTCTCTAAAAATAGCTTGGTGTTGTGGTGGGCATAGTGCCAGGTTCTTGGGAGACTGAGGCAAGAGAATCTCTTGAGCCCAAGAGTTTGAGGTTTCTGTGAGTTATACTGCCATGGTCCTCAACCACAGGGTGACTGAGTGAGACTCTGTCTCAAAAGAAATAAATGAATGAATGAATGAATAAGAATGTTAGAGGTAGATGACCATGCCTTTCTGACTTGAAAAGTTTTATTTGAAAAGTCTGCTGTCATCCTAATGGCTCTGCCTCTATAGATCAGTTGTCATTTACTTCTGGCTGCTTGCTGAATTTTTTCTTTCATCTTAACTTTGTACAGGTTCATTACAATATATCTTAGAGAAGCTCTGTTTGAGTTGAGATGACCCGGGGTCTGATATCCATCTGAAAGGAGTGTGTCAGGGTCTTTAGTAAAACTTCAAAAGTTTTCATTTATGATAGTCTCCATTAGGCTTCCATTCTTTTGGGACAATCTTCTTCCTAGTCAGAAATCCTTATTATTCTTATTTGAGTGCTTCATGGAGTCTCATAGTTCACTAAACACCTGTTCTGCTTTCTCTCTCTTCTTTTCTGCCTCTGTAACTACCTGGTTTAACTTGAAAACTTTATCCTCTAGTGCTTAGGTTCTTTCTTCTCCATGTTCTGTCTATTTTTGACAATTTCTACTGCATCTTTACATACCCTGATTGTCTCCCTCATTTTCTTAAGCTCTGCCATATCCTTTCAATTGCCTATAGTATCTCTTGTCTGACTTTTAGGTCTGTCTTTGCATTTTCTTATCCATTTCTTCAATTGTCTTTATCATCCATATTTTTATCTCCCTTTCTGCCACGTCTATTAATTCATTATAGCTAGAGTCTGCTGTAGTAGCTGCTTCATGGTCCCTGGGAGAGTTACTCTGTCTTGATTTTTCATGTTGCCTAAATTTTTCTGTTGGTTCCTTCTCATGTTTCTTTCTTCTTGTTTACCTCCTTGTCCTCCTTTTTCCTTCTCACTTCCTCCTTTACTTCAAATTACCTTGTCTCAGAGCTTAGGTCTTAAAGTGTCCTCATTCTTACTAAAGCTAAACTCATCCTGTGGCCAAAAAAATAGAAGTCCTTGCTCTTGATGACAATATGTTGCAATATGTTGCTGGGACATGATGTGGTGCTGTGTTTTCTTAGGAGATGGAGAACACAGCCAGCAACCTCTGTGGTGCTTATTCCTAACTTAGTTGCCTTCACTGATTACTTGATGGTTTCCTCAGCATTTGGGCCCTGCCAGGTTGTGATCTTAAAGCTCACAAAATCCTTTAGGGGCAGGTCTTACTGTGCCCCCTGACTCCAGTTCCCATGGGGTGTGGGAGTCCCTCAGCCTGTCCCAAGAGTGGAGTTTAATCACAGCAGGCAGAATTAAGACAACAAATTTTGGCCCCTGATAAGACCTTCTCCTGACCTTTCCACAATGGGTAGCCCTCTGGCATCTGAGACCTTTGTATGGCTGCCTTGCCAGCCACCAAACCTATGGCAAATCCTCTCTTACTGGTATTCAACTGTGGTTGTTATATACTGTTTAAGTCTGCTCATTCTTCCAAGCTTTGTTTTTAGTGCACTGCTTCCCACCAACAACTGAAAACTTTAGAAAGGTTTATTTCAATCCTGGACCTCCGTGGGGCCAGCAATTCCCAGCAGGTTTCAGTCAATTACCTAATTCATCAGATTTCCAACTGTCGTGGTTCATCTGCTGTATCTAGCTTTGATATATACATATATCATATAGCTTTGCTGTGCTCTTTGAGCTATAGCTGTGGGTAACTTCTCTGGTCCAGGTATGGGTGGATTCTCTGTTTGTCCCCAGTCATTCTAGGAGAGCTCAGTTGAACGATGTTTCTGGCCTGCCATCTTGCTTCTTCCTATCAGGGGCACCATTCTTGCTCAAAGCATCTTCCTCAATCAGGCTAAGACTGGGCTTTAGCTGAATTTGTGTCTTCACCCAACTTCTTCTCTACACTCTCCTGTCACAGACCACTGCTGCCACTGCTTGTCAGGGCCTGGGACTGGCCAGGTCTCAGGCCTGGCTTAACTAGGTTTTGGACACAGACTGCTAAGCTACCTTGCTCAAGAACAATTTCTCTTAAGTGCCTGAAGCCTATTTACTTCCTCAGGAGTGAAAGAGAGAAAGAAAGAAAAAGTCTTAGAGAGAGTAAAGCAGTCTTAGAATAAATCTTAGAATAAAGATCTTAGTCTTTAGTAGAGTTTAGTGATCTTCAGCAGAGAGACTCTGTGCTGGCATTTTGCAGGCAGGAGAGGAGACAGAGTCAGAGTAAACAGGTCCATGATAAAATGCACATGCTCCTGACTGCCTTCTCCTCCAGCCTAACATAAGGCTGATGTTGTGCCTCTCAACACCATAGGTGTAGAGGCTGCCAATTCACCAATGCTCTCATCTCCCAAGCTCTCATACTTGTTAGGAGAGCTACATCCCTCTCCACGCCCTTTTCACCATTGTATTCCATTATTGAACTATACAGGTATTTCTTATAACTCTCACTCCTAGCCATAGGTTATACGGGCTGCAACACTCTCCCATTTTCTAACTTCTGTAAGGTTACTTCTAAGAGTACACCCTTAAGAAATCACTCACACAAGAATTTCTGTCTCAAGCTTCGCTTCAAAGTAGCATCAACTGTTATCAAGTTTTGACATTTTAAAGTTCATGTGAGTCTTCTTTCAGTGTATGATTTTTGGCTTCAACTAGAATGGTTTCTTCAAATATATTTTAATTTTATTTAGTCATTATTCTTCTAAAATACATTTAATTAAGTAATAAGACATTTGGAAGAGTTATTTAAACTCCATTTATAATAAATATGTTATTTCATAGACTTATATAATTACATATTACATTGACTCATATACATCTATATTGATTCATGTGGTGCATACACTTCCATGATATGTACACTTGTAAACTATACATTTTGAAGGAATCATTGCAAGTGACAGTGATGAAGCTTTAGTTTCATTACCTTCTAGGTAAACTGTTCATGTACAATAATTTTCTCAAAAATGGTGATAACACATCAGTATTGTACTACATTATTCAAAATGAAGAAAATTGAAGCAAAAATACCGTTGTAAAATTTTATCACACAGAATATATGTCTAGATAATTCAGACTTTATTCACTAAATATATAATAAACGCATATATTGTATGCTCTGAATAAATGGTAGACTAATTAATATAGTCTTTGTGTGAGACAGAAAGTACACAATAAAATGGCAAATAATAATACATGTTACAATAAATTCTAATAGTCACTATGAAAGTCAAAATAGATGGTATGAAAAGAAAGAAATGATGTGTTATTATGAAAGTGAGTGTAAGCATATTTAGATTGTATACGTGGAGATAATTAAATGACATGATATTTAAGTTCATAAAAAATACAAGAAACTAAAAATAAGTATACATTACTGTGCCCCTCTATTTATAGTTTCACTTTCTGCAGTTTGAATTACCTGCTGTCAACTACAGTCTAAAAGTATTAAAAGGAAAATTCCAGAAATTAAAAAAAGTTTACATTTTAAATTTCAGAGAATATTGTGTCAAAATATTACATTGTCCCATTCCATCCATATCAGAATGTGAATCAGACTCAAACTCTTGGGCTTAAGCAATTCTCTTGCCTCAGCCCCCCAAGTAGCTAAGACTATAGGCACCCGACATAATGCCTGGCTATTTTTTTTTGTTGCAGTTGTCATTGTCGATTTTAGCCAGCCAGGCCAGATTAGAACCTGCAAGCCTCAGTGTATGTGGTCAGTGCCCTACCCACTGAGCAATGGGCACTGCCTGTTTCCACATTCTTGGTGTATTTAATGGATAGTCATCAACATCATAATGGCTCCATGATCTAAGATTACCCAAAGGACCTAATTCTCCTTCTAATATGTTACCATAAGGTTAGTAATATCTTTTTTTTTTTTTTTTAATCAGAGACTCACTCTGTTGCCCTAGGTAAAGTGCAGTGGCATCATCATTGCTCACAGGAACCTCAAACTCCTTACCTCAAGTCCTCCTCCCATACCCTCCTAAGTAGTTAGTACTATGTGTGCCACTAAACACAGTTAATATTTCTATTTTTAGTAGAAACAAGTCTCAGTCTTGCTCAGGGTGGTCTTAAACTACTGAGCTCCTATAATCCACTCACCTAGACCTTTCAGAGTGCTAAGATTACAGGAGTGAGCCAACTTGCCTGTTCAGGTCAGAAGTATCCTAATGCCACTATCACAATACCTACCTATCTCATTTTGCAGACATTTATTTTATCATCTCTCATCATCACAAGAAGAAAGGTGAGTATAGCACAATATAGTATGTTAAGACAGAGAATACTGTTAAATTAAGTCTACCCTAAAACTTCCTCCTTGAATATTTTAGGTCAACCTAAAGATTTCTCTGTAGACAGTGGACCATAACCATGTATAACCAAGCTGCAAATCTACTGTTTTGCTAATCCCCAAGTTTCAACCAATCAAATGAGAGTGAACATTAAGGAAGTTAGGATTAAGAGAATAGAGTTAGATTGATATAATAATGGAATGATCATTTGAAAGATTGTGTGATCAGGGTCAAGTATGTAGGAGAATGGGAGAGGGCATGAGCCCCATTAACCAGAGGGCCTCATGAGACACCTTGGCACAAATATCAAAAGCCTTCAGGAAAAGATCTGCAAGGGCCTAGCTGGAGTCAGAAAGGACCCCAGGAAATAGGTCTGCAAGGGCCTGTTTGGGGGGCCTGAAAAGACCTCAAGGAAAAGGTCTTCAATGGCCTGGCTGGGGGCTCAAAAAGCCGTAAGAAGCCACTTAGGACAATGTGTTCAGTTGACTCATTGAGTAAGAAAGATTAGCTCTTATGAGTGTAAGATAAGAGGATTCAGCTTTGTTCCTCCCTGTTCCTAAAGATGAGTAAGGCCTTAAGTAATCCACCCACAGGAAACAAAGGATTA
Source organism: Galagoides demidoff (assembly GCA_963574575.1). Lineage (NCBI taxonomy): Eukaryota > Metazoa > Chordata > Mammalia > Primates > Galagidae > Galagoides > Galagoides demidoff. Next base: position 22,029 of record CAUYQV010127404.1, read on the forward strand.
ACTCTGTGGCATCTACCTTGAAAGTCCATGCTCCCATTTCCTTTGTTTTCTGCAATCCTGTTTGTGATTGATAAGTATCTTCAGAAGTAAAAATAATACAAATAGCTAAAGGGTTATTGTGTGGGTAATTCAGAGTTAAGCAGGAGAAACTGGAGATAATGTATGTTGCAAACATCCAATAATTAATCAAGAGAAATAATAAAAAAAAATGAGTGCATCTGTAGTTTGTGGTTTTCACTGTCTCTTGCACGAAGGGCATTGACCTCCCAGGCCCACTCTATAAATTCTACTCTGTTTCTATTGTCTTTCCTCATTTTCCCCATTCCCTCATCACCACTGAGCATTGGGGACACTCACGCATCATGGAGGGGCTGGCTCCCTACAATCAAAGGTGGCCAACTGTTTAAACTGTGTTTAAATAAGGCAAATGCTGAGCTGTAACTAATTCAACTGTTTCTGTACCTCACTTTCATTTTCGGTATATAGCTTTCCTTTCTCTGTGTATAGCTTTCCTTTTTCTGTCCACAAGTCTTCAACTGCACTAGAGACTTTGAACCTTTTCTTATTGAAGGCTGTCTAATTAACAAATCAATCTTTGCTTCTTTAAATGCTATCAAATTTTAATTTGTCTAAGTTGTTAGGGGTTTTTTTGTTTGTTTTTTGGCCAGGACTGGGTTTGAACCCATATACCTCTGGTATATGGGGCCAGCACCCTACACCTTTGAGTCACAGGTGCTGCCCTGTCTAAGTTGTTTTTATAACAACATATCATGTAACTCATGATAGCATACTGCTATAACTTTTCTGATTTTATTGATATATTGGTAATGCTAGTATTGGTATATTGATATTCTCACCCCCTCAGCAGTGAGAAGCAGAAGCTCTACTGCAGGCAGGTGCAACCATGAGAATGAAGTCTCCTATCTCATTCTGTACTCACAAGTAGGGAAGAAATTCTACTTTATCTAAGGCAGACTGAGATGTAGGGGACCTAATCATTCTGGCTCCTGGCTTGATTGCATGGCAGAGTTTCCTTAATAGGACAGAAAAGCTGAGAAGAACAAAGATCAACAGACTCCCAATTCATCCTCATAAAGTGATGTCACTCTGGTAATTGTGGGTCTCTGTCCTTATCATCTCCGGGCAGAAAAGGAGAAGTTCTGCCCAGGGGAAAGAAAAGGAGCTTTGAAGCTCTGCCTGGGAGGTAATTAATTTATTTGGAACAAAACTTAGTGATCTCCATATTTTAAGACATTGTTTAAATCAGTGGAGATCTTGCCAGAGAATAATTAATAGGAAACTGGTGGTTCTCTGGTAAAGCAGCTAAAAATGCAACAGAGAAACCTGGGGAAAGGGATAGTCAAGAGCACACTCCTGTGTTCATAGACAACTTTGAGGAGTTAGAAGGGCTATGCACATACATTTAGCTGCTCTTTCTCAGAAGCAATTGAAACAGGACAAGGGGGCAGATCTAAGAGCATTCTCTAAGCTGCACGCAAACTAATCAAAACAGGCACAAAGCTATACTGATACAGGAAGTTTAAATAGAACCCTGACTAAAGTGAAGTACTCTGGTCCAGGAGCAACTCCTAGGAAGTAAGGCTTAACAATATAATCATACTCTTTAATCCCTGGTAATATAGAAGACTATGTATGTTTGTGGTTGAACCGTCTCCCAAGCAGTGAGAAAAAGAGACTTCAGCTACTAGTCTTTGGCTGAATGTGCAGCCAAAAATTAATTCGTCAAACTTTTTTTTTTTTTTTTTGAGACAGTCTCACTCTTTCACTTTGGGTTAAGTGCCATGGCTTCATCATAGCTCACAGCAACCTCAAACTCTTAGGCTCAAGTGATCCTAAGTCTTAGCCTCCTAAGTAGCTGGGACTATAGACACCTGTACAACACTTGGCTTTGATGGCAGTTCTCAAACCACATCCATACCCAAATGCATAGCATAAAATTTTTAACTGCCTAAGAGATTTTACCATAGCCTTTGATAAAGGGCAACACTGTGGTGGACAAGCTGAGAAGTTAAAGCAAGGGAAAAAAATCTGAGCAGATAACATCAGAAATTGTACACTGTAAGAGAAAATTTTGTAGAGTAAATTGAGCAAACGGAAAAGTACAAACCACCCCCCAAAACAGAAGAACAGGCAATAGAACCTGGCTTTGAGGGAGCCTAGAGGATGGAGTTAGTGCAAACAGATTTCAAACCATCCATTCTAAATATGGTCAAAAACCAAAGGAAACAATATTTTAATATTTAATGAAAGGTACAAAGCAATGTTACATCAAATGGAAAATATTTTTGATTAAAAAGTGAATACGAGAAATAAATAATTCACTAAAGTATCTCAACAGTGTATTTTGATGGCATGAGGAAGAGTGCACTTGATCAATGAAGATGATGGGATCAGAAAAGCGTAGAGCAGAATAAAACTGAACAAGGCCTCAGCAAAATGCACAAAACTATTAATTCCAGTAAGTGAGTAATAAGAATACCATATGGAAAGATGAAAAAAAATAATAAAAAGTATTATTTAATAATTTAATAATACTTAATAATTCTCACATAAATTGGATTTGATTTTGACCAAAATGCATTACTTGAACATTAATTTTTAATTCAACTTGCTAATATGTTTTTAGGATATCATATCCTCATTTATAAGTGCAATATGTTTGTAATTTCCCCTTTATAATAATATATTTTCTCTGATTTTAATGTTAGGTGTATCCAGATTAAGTAGGATGATTTTGAAGTATTTCCTCTTTTTCTATTGTCTATAAGATTTGGCATGGTCTGTTTTTTGAAATTATCTTTTAATTTTATTTGTGGATATTGTCTATTTTTTGAGACTTAAAAAAAAAGAAGAAGAAGTTAACTTATACACCATACTGAATCTCAGAGTCAAAGCATTCTATAATAGCGATACTCTTATTTGACAATGTGAATGTTACTTTCTTTGTATTATTATTATTGCTTAATATTTTGATGCAGCAATCGTCTGAGTTTTTTTCTGAATGTATTTATGTTTGTTTGTTCTTTTCGAGGTTTTTGTTTCTAGTCCTTATCTTAAGCATTGTTACTGCTATTAAATTTTAAGCCTTTTTAGTTTTGTGAAGACAAAAAATGGAAACCTAGTAAACACATGAATGTGTAAAAATATATATTTTAAAAATAATAATATTTAAATAGATAAGGCATTAGCTGAAAATATACCTTAATTTAATAAAAATACATGACTATAGATGATACAAGATAGCTACAAATTTCAAAGAAGATAAATGAGAATAATAATCGAAATGTTGAAAGCCAAAGTTCTTGAGAAATTCTTGAAAGCAGTAAGTAAGTCTGAATTGGATTTTTTTTTTAAGACAGAGTCTCACTATGTTGCCCTTGGTAGAGTGCTCTAATGTCACAGCTCACAGCAAACTCAAACTGTTGGGCTTAATTGATTTTCTTGCTTCAGCTTCCCAAGTAGCTGGGACTACAGGCACCCGCCACATCTGGCTAATTTTTGTTGCAGTTTTCACTGTTGTTTAGCTGGCCTAGGCCGGGTTTGAACCTGCAACCCTCGGTATATGTGGCTGGCACCATAACCACTGTTCTACAGGCGCCATGCCTGAATTGCATTTTGATATGTGAAGATATATATTGTAAACCTTAGCGGCCATTAAGAAAATAATTCAAAAATATAAGGATAATTACATGAATTCAAATTAGAAAATAAACAATATAAAATAAATAAGCACATGTATAAAAGAGAAATAAAAGATATAAAAAAAATTTAAAACAAAATGTAATCCTAGCAGTTAAAGAGGCTAAGTATCCCTTGATCACAGGAGTTCCAAACCAGCCAGAGGAAGACGGAGACCCTGTCTTTATTATATGCGCAAATTACCCAGGCATTGAGGCAGGTTCTTGGATGCCAGCTACTCAAGAGGTTTAACTCCCTTAAACTCAGGAGTTTGAAATTACTGTGAATTAGGCTGAGGCCATGGTACTCTGCCTGGGCAACTAAGACCTTATCTCAAAAATAAATTAAATAAATAAATAATAAAGATAGAAACCCATTGGGAATATCACTGTGTATAGATTAAATAATTTAATCAAAAGAACACAGTTATCAAATTGGAGATTAAAATAAGATTCTATTATCTTGTAACATTTTAATTCAAAATCTAACTTGAAAACTAGATAAAAATAAAGATAAAAATTTGTTCCAATCAAAAGGACAGAAAAAGAAATATATTATAAAGACACCATGTAAAAAGGAAAGTTTTTATACAACTATCAGACAAAATAGGATTTAAGGCAAAAAAACGTGAACTAGAAAAATATATACTCATTCTTATAGGTATTTTGAACACATATGGAATATTCTCTTTGATAGATTGTATGCTACACCATCAAATAGATTTGAAGCAATTTAAAATGTTTCATATCACATAAGGTATGTTCTCCAACCAAAATAGAATAAAATTAGAAATCAATAATAAAGAGAATTTTTAAAAAGTAAGAAATATTTTGAAATTAATTAGGCAGATCTAAAATGACCTGTGGATTAAAGAAATCAAAAGAGAAATTATTTTGGACGAATGAAAACAAGACCAATGACCAACAACAAAAAATATAGGAAATGTAATAGGAATAAGCTGGAGCATGGCTTAGAGATAAATTTATAGCTTCAAACCACTAAATAAATTTGATAAACCTATTGGTAGATTAACAAAGAATTGAAGAGAAAGGACCCAAATAGCCTAAATCAGACATGAAAAAGGTGATAATACAACTGAGACAATAGAAATGTAAAATATCTCATGCTGCTTAATATTTTTCTATATGTTTCAGTCATTGCATAAAAAGAAAAGTATAAATACAAATATATCAAAAGGTTAAAAATTCTCTTTTCATATGTAGAGTTCTTATCAAAGTGCCTCTATACAAGGTAGTATTTCAAAAACCACTATAATTTCATAATTTTTTTGCAGTAAAATAATAGTAGATCAAATACACTTCCACTGACTATCATTCACATCATCAGCACATAGACTAACAAAGAACCACATTTTGGAGAGGAAAGATCAACCCTTACCACACAGGATTTAAATTTATCTTTCATGTAATATTATAAAATAAATTTTAAAAACTAACTACAAAAATTATATTGCCTCTAAGAAACTGTTTACATAGATATAAGGTAGTTCCAACAACATGAAAAAATTTTTAAAGCTATCATATTTTGCAGAAGGAAACCCCAAGAGAGCTATAAAACATAAAGTCCATAGATGAAAGTGTCATAGCTTTAATCATATGGACCTTAACTTTTATCTGTAGTGGAATGATGTAAAGTATAAAAAAACAGATCACAGACTGTATTTAAGACATTACTGTCAAAACTGAATTAATAGATTAAAAAATCATTCATTCACTACAGTAAAATACAACAATCTAAACAAAGCATAGGCAATAGAAATGAATATGGAGCTTTATAATTGCAGCAAATCAACAAATCAATAATAGATATGTATATCAACTCACTCTACCTGTAATTTATCTATCTCTTGGTCCTATTTAAGTTATGGCTGTATAAAAGCAAATTAAACCAATAAAAATTATTATCTGTCTGCCCATCAAGCTAGTAAAGGTGGAAATAAATAAATAATATTGGTGAATATTTCCTGTTACCCATTTTACTCATGAACAGCAAATGTGAGAGAAAACAATAATGGATTCATTATCTAACATTAATGCAAAAATTACAAAGAGGATTTACCGTGTCTTCATACTGAAATTTCCTCTACGATACAGTGACATCAAAGTGAACAGCTTGGTCAGTACGGTGGTTTCTCCAACATCTATGTTTATTACTAAGGTAACAAGAATTGCATCATATGTATAAATCAAAGATAATCTTAGCATTTACACTTTCTCTAAAATCTTTTTGATGTATGAGCTCCTTGTCTTTAGCTCATCTCTTCAATCCTCCCACATGTCACCTCAAGCTTTTTTCCTATGTGAACCTTCTAATTCCTCATGTTCCTCTTCTAATTGTAGGTTATTTCAAGGGAATGTTAAATTCTTCATGTTTTACATTATTACCACACAGAATGTATCCTTAAGAAATCATTTAAAATGACCCTTTCACCATTTACTTTCTATTGCATCCTCTCCTACTGGGTTGATTCAGAATTGTCACTTCATAGATAGCTGCAAGAAGTAGCTTTATCTCTCTATCATTTAAAAAAAATTAACTCTAATATTTCAATTCAAGGACTAGAAAAATTTCCTGTTAACTAAACTAAACTTAATACATCTTGCTCTTCGTGAAAATAGTTTACTGGTTTGCAAACATCTATATAATTAAAATATGGGTAATGACTAAACAAATACCAGCTAAGACAAACACTCCCGGAGTCTTGTGATAGCTGGAAAACTTTTATCTTAGAACTAGAACTTAAGCTAGAATGTAAACCTTTATTATCTACCTATCATTTTCCTATCTGTATGTTTAGATTCATGTAAATATATATATATATATATATGATCTAATTCTACTGAAGTTAAATATAATTACATTTATATAAAAGGGAAAGTGTTTGATTTTGATAAATGTAAACATTTCAACTGCCCTGCTTTGATTATTATGTGTAAATAAAAGAGAAAGAAATTAGGTATTCAATTAATCACTAGTATCTATAAAATGTTACATATATGTATATATAATATATAGGTATGTATAGTAAATTTATATATATTACATAGAGCTAGCAGAATTAAAATAAAATGTATTTATATGTGTGAATATATACATATAAAATATAAATGTCATGCTTTTGCCTTTTTTATATACACAAAGGACTAAAAGCTCTAATGAAAAGAACATACAAATTTTTACCCAGCAAAAAAAATAAATAAATAATAATTAGAAAATGACCAAAAATGTTATATCTCAAGACCTGTGATTTTTTAACAAATAGGTGTTATGTATTTACAAAAATGGTAATATTAAATCACATATATTAAATATAGAAAACTAGAATCTCAAAAACTTATAAAGAATTTATGCTTCCAGTTCTGCAAATAAATGTCATAGGGTAAAAGGATAAATTGGGAGCCATTTGGATCAAATGGTTATTTAATTTATAACCTATTTTATATGATCACAGAATATTGTTATTTTGATTAGTTTACACAAATCCAATAAAATTGCTGATATTTGCCAGTATGATATTTAGATGGAAATTTAACTAATAAGGAAGTATAATAAATCTCTGTGCAACTTCCATTTAGTAGCATGAATTCAATGTGTAATTGTTTCTAGAACAAGAAAAAATGAAAATGGATAAAATCTTCTTGTCTGAGTTTATATTTATACTTTTCATCATCCACTAAGGAACTTCAGAGTATCACTGAAATACAGAGAAAAGGCCATGATAATCAATTAATAAAATATCTTTAGTAAAAACAAACTGAGTAATTATAGATGTGTAAACAACCCACCAAGTATAGAAAATATTACATGACCCTAGAAAATTATATAGGTTAAATACAAGATAAATATGAGAATATGAGATTTAATGAGTATAATCCCCAAAGTAACAATGACAGAATAGCCTGTAGTTTTCTTTGCATATAAACTTACATAAAATGTATAGTTCCAAACTGAACTATATTCAAGAAAAATAATATGACCAAAATTTTACCTTGAAGAAAAAATAATATTTCTTTCTTATTATATCAATTCAGTTATTGCATCCAACAGAAAATCTCATCGTAGTAAAAAAAGATATTTCCTTTGTTTTTCTTGTGTGTGTGAGCGTGCATAAAATTGTGTGTATGTGTGTGTATATATATGTAATTATCAGTTACTGCCACATATTTTAGGCAAAAAGCAAAAAAAAATGAGTAATATAGCAAATAACTACGTAACAACTAATATTTTACCATCACTATTATTTTAGAAGAAATGAAGAGCTAGCCATATGAAATTCGACCATTGTGTATCCCTCCTGAACCTCAACCTTCTTTTCTATTCACAGATAAAAACAATATTATTGATGACAAATTTTCTCAAATATACTTTTATGTCCATATAGAAATATGTAAAATAACATAGCAGAATCTTTTTGCATATTTTAAATTTTATATAAATAATGGATCTACCTTCTTCAGCATCTTTTTAGAAATCTATCTTCTTCAGCATCTTTTTAGAAATCTATCTATGATAATGAAATGCTGGTTCATTTATTTTTAACCATTGTGTAGTGGTCCATTTTTGACATTTTGTTATATTCAATCTTTGAATATTTACAATGGCATTGAAAAAAGTCATGCTAACTGAAAGGAAGTTTACTTTTTCCAAGTAATGTTTATCCACAGAAAGTTGTATGCTAGTACCGATTTCAGAGTTAACAAGTAACATTACTGAGGGCTATGTGATTTGCTTGATGTTCACTTCTTAATGGAGTTATAGGCCTTTTGATCATTGTGAAGGAGAGAAATAGAGAAAAGGGAAGTGCATAAAAGTATTTGCCAATGCTTCTCCCTTTTAAAGAACTTTCCTAAGAGTTCAACCTAAAGTTTTCACATACATATATCCCTAACCAATACCTGCCATATGGATACTCCTAAAGTAATTGAGGATTGGTAATTTATTTAAACTTTTGGTTGGGTATAACACTACCCAGATAAAGTCAAAGTTATTTTCTTAAGAAAAGAAAATGATATATGATGTTTATAATTTTTAAGAAAAAAATTTTCAATATATTTATGCATATGGATTTTTATATGCATTGCATATGTATTTAGTAGTGTAAATACACGACCATGGATAGAACTATTCAATAATAAATAATTAACAACTCAAATTGGAATTATTTTAGAATGAAAGGAGGAACTACTAATTAATATTCCTGGATAACAAAACATTAGGACTATTCTATACAAAACCGAGTGTTAGTGTCATTCTCGTAAATAGCTTATCTTTCTTCACACTACCTAGATATTGCTACAATTAATACCAATCCATTATAAAACCAACAATATTTGAGAGTTTTCTTGTATTTTCATTCTAGCCAAATGTTAGTGTTAAACTTAGTGTACAGTTTCTGCCAGTATGACATATATAAAATAAACCTTTGCAGTTTCAATTAGCATATTCATGGTTACCTGGGAGGTTTACACTTCATGCCTACTAAAGCTTTTTCTCCCAAAATATTTGGACATATATACCACCCATATTTTGGATTGCTTATGCTTGCCTTTTTGATTTGTAGCAAGTCTTTATATGCCGTATTTTTTGTGACCACCCTAAAGAGGTATATGGCTCCCGAGTCAAAATTAGCTTCTAATGTGCAGTCCTGGTACACACAGACACAAAAGAATGTGACAAGATATAGTACTCATGTAATCCATTCTATGTACAGAGGGTTGTAGCCTTTCCAAACTGGTCTACAAATTGTTTTGAACGTGTAGGTGAAGGAAATAAATTTTTTATGGTGGTTGGGGCTGCTGTCTGACTTATGGTTTCCAAATATGGTTTAAACTTTCCACCAGCACCAAAGGAGAAAACTGTTCTTATCAGTTTTCCCAGATGTAGGGCAGAATAGGAGAAAGGGGAGGGGGGCTTAAATGATGTCAGTGGCCAATCGTCAGAAAATGTGTCTCTATGATTATTACGTATATATGTGGTCCCCAGCTTACAGACAAGATATGTTCCTGAGAACGTCTCTACATTGGATTTGTATGTAATTCAGATCCCTGATGAACAGCACATATATGGTAAATAATAACAGCAATATTATAATGGCTCATGTGGTAATAATAATACAGTGTCATACTGTAATAATAATTATACCCTTGTGCTTCAATAAGTTACAAAAATAATTGTGTTTTTTGTTTAATTCAAATAATCAGAAAATAAAACAAACTCATATACAAATTTTAGATTGGAGAAATTTCAAAAAAAGAATATTAAAGGTTAACAGTCACCTAATATTGCATCAATAGTAAGCTGGTTATGTTCATCCATTTGATTTAAGCATACCACGTTGTAAGTTAGATCATCACATTGTACCCTGTAAATGTATACAGTTATGACTTAATACAAAATTAAATTAAAAAAAAGAAGTTAAGACCAAAGTGATGCTGTGAGTAAGTGACCAAATAAACAGTGTTCCTGTGAAGATGCCTCACCATTAAACTGCTTATATCATGTGGGTTTCTTTACTTATGTGGAAGACACTAGTTTCTGAATTATTAATTTAATTAGTTAATTATGAATAATCCTTATAGGCATCCTTAGGAGCCATTTGTAAGTGTGGAACACTGCAAGTCAGGTCATCCATAACATAAGGGACTGCCAGGAATTTACCCTGATGACTTCTAGTAAATCAAAGTGTGATGCTTCAATTGATCGAGTATGGGCGGGTTTGAGCAAGCCACTGTTATGCTCTGGATCAGTGATTTTCAATCACGTGTTGCACACACTGGTTTGCAGTGAGATCTTAGGTGTGCTGCGAAAATTTTTAAATGTAATTAATCAAATTATTTTTGAAAGCAGTTCAGAGCACAGTAAGTATATTCTTTTGTTTACTTCTCCTTTTTTGAGCAACATAATTTAAATGTACCACTGAAGATTAACTATCGGTTCAAGTGTGCCATGAGAAAAAAAGAAGAAAAGGTTGAAAAACACTGCAGTGGTCTGCTGACATAGGTGGGTACGGATGAAAAATACTGTATTGATTGTTTAAGAGCCTAGGATTGTGTAATTAAAGAAGTAAAATTAGTGCATTGATCATTACCTGCGTCAGTGATGTCTGCACTACTACTACCAAAAATCCCCCCACAAAACCAACCAACCAACCAAACAAAAAAAAAAAAAAAATGACTTCATGAAAATTTATATCATAGCTTTCATAGGTGTGGAGTCATGCATGACTGATTTATATTTTAGGTATCAGAGAAGCAAGAACTTGTTGACTTCAAAGAGTGCTCCCATAAATAAGGGATTGCTGTTGCTGTCATTGGACAGTAGATGACCAGACCATTGACAATGGACAAAAGCCTGTGTTAATGAACAGATGTTGCTTACTTTCGGCCAGGGAATCTGTTGCCCAACCACCTGTTTAATGTTTAGCCAATTGTGTTCACCTGTAAGTCTTATCCTTTATTAGTGTTGTCTTGCTTGAGAGATAAACAAACAAACAAACACAACAAAAAAAAAAACTCAACAACTCTCCCCTGAGCTTCACTGTATTAAATGATGGTAACTTCATTTGATTTTCATTCAGGTGGTCTAATGTCTCCCCAGGTAACAAGGGACTGGGAGAGGAGTGAACTTCTCCAGTACCAAGACTGACAAGAGAGCGAAGACAGGGATATGGGCTATGTCAGAGGACTCCGACTCGGCTCCATCATATAGGAGGTAGACTTCTGTAGTCATGCCTTCCAATTGGGGTGCTGCTCCCCTCATCCATAGTACAAAGGGTCAGGTGCTTGGGGCTTGTAAGAGACTCTGACTCCAAAAGAGCATAGTATGTGGCAGGCATATGTCACTTCAAGTAATAAAAAAAGAAAAAAGAAAAAAAAAGGACCAGGGGAGGTAGTTTTCTTCTATCAGAAGAGCATGACAACTTATGGATATTATAGGTGGTCCTGAGCCTCCAGCAGGCACGAAGGAGGTCATTCAACCTTCTGAAGTGAAGAAGTCTTCATGCGGCACTAAAGGTGCCAACAGTATTGCACTTTGAACAGATTATAGAGTCTTTTGCTGGAAGGAGCCCGGATGAAGATGTGCTAATTTCCAAGTAACAAAAAATAGGTGTAGGTAAAATTTGTCAGTAAGGAATATGTTACCTCCAGAACTCAAAACAAACTAAGAGATATTAATAAAAAGTAGTTGCATTTGTGTGAGCTGAGGAGGTCAATGACTGTCTCTTGACAATATCAGGGAAGGCCTAATTTTACCAAAAAGAATTTTAGGAATTTAACTGAGGCAATGTGACCTTGAATCATGTATAGGATATTAAATTCCAGCCCATTAGTAAGCCCATTGTGTTTTGTTTTGTTTTTTTTTTGCAGTTTTTGGCTAGGGCGGGTTTGAACCTACCACCTCTGGTACATGGGGTCTGCACCCTACTCCTTTCAGTCACAGGCACCGTCCTGTTTTTGTATGTTTTGATTTAGTGTATTACACAATTCTCTCTAGAGGAGGATAACATCAGTGTGATATTATGCCTGCCCTCTTGGAGAAATCTGTATATGGTAAAGTTCTTCCCCACATATGCTGTGTGTGATGAGATGGCAAGGCTGTTGAAGCTACCCCATCTATAGCTGGACAAAGACATTTTACATTCCTTTGGAGGTGAAAGTAAAATGCTACTGTTAAGCACAGGACAGAAATTTTTAGTCAAATATATAATTACAAACTACTTACCACTTTTTGATTAAACAGAGTCAGTAATTTCAATAGCATTGATCATCAGGGACTTAATGGGCAGGACCATTGTATTAAGATTTCAATTAGTTCCCATTTATACTTTCCATGTTTAAGGATAGGCCAAATTGGACCGTTAAATGGCGAAATAGTGAAGATAATCACTCCTTCTCCAAATACGTCTTACATAATTGATTTCACATCCTGAAGGTCTTGTTTTAATTTCAATTGGGCTATATTAAATATTTTAACTGGAAATGGGCAGACTCCTGTGTCCCATTTTGTCAAGCCAATTTGTAAGTGCCAAAGACTTAATGTGATTTTAATTTATTTCTCATTTGTTTAGATTGTTCATACTCATTTTGGGTAAATGTAAAGCAATAGGTGTTCCAACCAATGAATAATTTTTAAAGTAAGGCACATACATTTGCTCTCTGTTTAATATTCAGTAACTCTCCTAAGATTATAATGCATATGTGTAGTAGACAGAATTATGCATTTCAAAAAATACATTTAATTCCTAAATCATGGTATTTGTCAAGCTGACTTTTTTGCAAATAGAGGCTTTGCAGATGTAATCTAGTTAAGATGGGGTCATAAATGATTATGGGCCCTAAACAAATAACTCCTATCTTTGGAAAAATGAAAATTTGGACACAGATGCATCGATGCACAGCAGAGAAGGCCACGTGAGTGCTGAGGCAGAGATTGGCATGATCTTTTCCACGAGATAAGAAACACCAACAGTTCTGGGCCATCATAAGCTGAAAGAGATATTAGTATGAAAAAGCAAGAAAAGAAGGATTGTTGGTCATTGTGGACATAATATAGACATCCTGCTCATAATACCAATTATTTTGTGATAATCTCAACGAGGCCAATTTTGTGATTCTTTCTCGTAATTTGGTTACAATGTCAGATGATGCTGCTGCACATCAAGTGTGTACAGGTTTATCACTCACATAATGCACTTCCTGCAGAGAGAAATTTGGCCTTGCCAGAATAATTCACGATAATTTATATATTTTAGTGTAAAATGATTATCAACCTTAATTGGCAAATTTAGTCCTCCATTTCCATATGACATAAAATATTGACAGGTTCCAGGGCATGAACATCTTTGGATATCTATCATTTTTTTCTATAATAGTCCACTTTTGATCCCAGAATATATTTGTCTATTCCTCATACAAATATATTTACTCCCCTCCAATAGTGCCAAGGATTGTATCCCTAAATATTTCATTAGTTCAAAAATTTCAAACATCAGGCTCGGCACCTGTAGCTCAGCGGCTAGGGTGCTGGCCACATAAACCAGAGCTGGAGGATTTGAACCCAGCCCAGGCCTGTCAAACAAACAATGTCAACTATAACAAAAAATAGCCAGGCATTGTGGCAGGCACCTGTAATCCCAGCTACTTGGGAGGCTGAGGCAAGAGAATCGCTTAAGACCAAGAGTTTGAGGTTGCTGTGAGCTGTGATGTCACACGGTATTCTACAGAGTGTGACATAGTGAGACTCCTTCTCAAAAAAAATTTTTTTTCAATCATCATTTAAATTATATATTGATGTGGCCCTTGGAATAATCCATTCTTGGCCAAAATTCCCTTTGTGTACCTGGGAGATCGGAACAAAAGTTATTTGCTCCCTAAATAAAATAGTGGGGTAAGCATGGGATTTTGGTTATAGACACTACAGTTCAAAAGGCCAGAAGATATAGGCTGAAAAGTGGCGTGTATTCCGAACAAGGGCACACCCAGCAGGACTTGGGATCAATTGTATCTTGGCAGAAACCCTACTTTCTGGGCCCTAATTCCACTTAGGAATTGCAGAAATAAACTGCAATATGTGTTTGCAGTTAAGTAGTTTTATCAGTCTATCCCTTGCCTTGAGGGCTAATTATTATTATTATTTTACTCTCTGTTTCTTTTCATTCAGACTGATCATTTTTATTCTGCCGTAAAGTTATCAAGCACATAAAGGGTCCGCTACTGGGGTGGTAAGTTCCTGCTAACCTAACAGTAGGGAACTGAAGGAGTGCACAAGAAATCAAAACGTGATATTGGCACGTTTATTTAAAGTGAAAGTTCACTCTCAAGGAGAGCAGGTTACAAGAGGAGGTTGCACTGCAGGAAAAGTTCACGCCGGAGAAAGGAGAGCAGGCAGGCTGGGAAGAGCAGCTGCCCTGAGGTGTAGGTGTCAGCCGTACTTTTCGTTTTCTAGGTTCAGAGAAGGCGCGTCATCAGTGTTTACGTTGGCCAATTATCGGCTCTCCATTGGATCTTTTGACCACTTGGTCCCTTTCTGACAGTTATCTAAGTTCTTACCCATAATTCTGTCGGTTTTCTCCACCAAAAAAAGGATTAAAACCGCATGCTAATGTATTGTAATTATGATATAATGTGGGAAAGGTTACTAGGGATGAGCGGAGTCCAGTACCTGCTCAGCCCTGACGTTGGGAAATCCCTGGTGTTTGCAGTGGTTCTTAACTTCTGTCTCCATATGACCACAGATTCTGCTTTTGTTTCTATCAGATGACTGTTCCAGTCCTTCCTCCCTTGCTCCTTTAATGGCTGTCTTACCTTAACTGATTTCCTCTGTGTTACAAATTTGCTTCATTGGTCTCCTCCAAATGGAATACTACTCTCCAGATCTTTCCTAGTTAATCCCATCACCATTTCTGAAGCCTGCTGTGATGGTTAAAGGGAATTAAAGGGCTAATTTCTTCAAAGTGTCTTCAATGTACATGAATACTCCTATGCCTGATTCTTTTGGCATATGAGCAAAAGACTTTTTTAGCCACAACTCTGGATTTCTGTCCAAAGCAGTTTTATGACAGTGAATGTCCTAATTTTGTGGTCTTTTATAATTTTGATAGACTAAGAATTCTCCAAATCATTAACTTCTTGTTCCCTTTTGGCTAACAGATCTTCCCTCAATCTCTTTCCTCTTGCGTTTTTCTAAACCAGCAAGAAAAACAATGCTGAATTGTAAATATTTTAATTGCAAAATAGCCTGAGCTAAATATCTAAGTTTATTTCTACAAGTTCTGCTTTCCATATTGTGTCCTATTAGAACACAATTCAATTCAGTGTTCTGCCACTATTTAACATGAACCTCTTTTCATAATTTTCTGATAAACATTCCTCATTTCCTTCTAACGGTTACCAGAAGTAGCAAAAATCTCTATTACAATTTACGTATTCTCTAAGAAGATATATGTTTTATCTACCATTCTCCTCACTTCCTTATGAGTCCTTATTGGAAGCATCTCAATATTCATATTTTCATTAACAGTAATTTTTAGAAAATGTGAGTTTTACAAAATATGCTTAACATATTGCATAATTCCACAGGCTTGTGTTCATATTTATTTATTTGTTATAGCAGCACCCCATTTTCAGCACTAGGTACTATATTAGTTACCTGTTTCTGTGGTAACAAATCAATTCCTTAATTTCATCAACAACCTTAATTTCTCCTAGCTATGTATTACAACATACTGACAGGTTCTGAATATTTGGGCATGTATTTCCAGAATTTAATTATTCTGCGTTCCAAGGACTACCAAGTGCACTTTACTTCACTGTACTTTATACCGTTGCTTATATTTATATTACCTCTATTCCATTTACAAACCTTGATAAAAAGTTTGCCTACTTTGTTAGCATTGTTAAATAAATTCTTTTTGCATACTGTTTCACAGATGTACTTTCACCCAGGGTTTTTGCTTTTAGTTTTTTTTTTTTTTTAAATAATTTTAGATTGTGAGTTCTTTATTTTGGGTTATACTATGAAGACAAAAAAATGTTTCTTCTTATCCCTCTGAGGTGACAGTTATTACCTTTTTTTTTGTTAGCCAGTTCTTTCCATATTCCTTATTTTTCTATGTTCTAATTTTTTTCTAGGAAATTCATTTCTGTGTGTGAATTTTCAAAAAATGCTACTTATACATAGATGTCCAAGTTCTAACCATTTATTTATAATATCTAAAGTTTCAACTCTTATCCTCAATGAGGCACTATACTTCTAGACTGCTAAAATTAACAACCTGCACCATGAAATATTCAGGGCATTTAATGTTCTTTCCTATTGGTTTTAAACTCTAAAAATTTTCATTAATTTCATTGAAAATTACCCAGTTATTTAATGAGTAATAAAAGGATTTTTAGACCATTTTTAAGTGTATGTAGTACAAGATTTTTTCAGATAATCTCATTTTTTGTATTGCTCTTTTTAAAAAAAATAAACAGATTTACAGTTCAGTTTTTTTATAAAGAGTACTCTAAATAGAGAGGGAAAGATTAATATACTGACAGGAAATTATCACATTTCCTATGTATTTTTTTTTTTTCTGAAGTTTTTGGCCAGGGCTGGGTTTGAACCCACCGCCTTAGGAATATGGGGCCAGTGCCCTACTCCTTTGAGCCACAGGTGCTGCCCTCCTATGTATTCTTTATATACTTTCCTGCAATCTTATATTTTAATCCTCACCATTCTGTAGGATACATTGTTTTCACATGAGAAATCTGTGTCTTATTGGCACTAATTAAAACTTCTAACTCAGGTTGGCCTGATTTTCATCCATTCATTCATCCATGAATGGAATCATTCATTCTTTGTTTAATAATACGTGTGTGGCCCAGTGGGAAAGATAGATATAAAAGAAAAGTAATGAAACATATTTATTAACTTGTAGTTATAACTATGAAAACAGTGTAGTTTATTGTAAGAGCTTGTGGCTGATGTATGTTATCAAGGGATACTTGCCAAAGGAAATAGTATTTAAACGTTGTCATAACATTTGTGTAAGTGCAGACTAAGGTAATATTGCTTACACGTATATGTGTGTGTGTGTGTGTCTGAGTACATGTTCCAGTGATTTGGTGAAAAGACTATGAAGATGCTGGTATTGCCGTGTAAAAATATTTTTAGATTATGATATGAAAAGCTACTGTTCTAATCAGAAAACTACAGGAGAACAGCATAGTCAATGTACAGTATAAAAATTAATAACGCAACTTGGAGTCAAGATATATAACACTTTATCTCATTAGCCATGTTAAAAGCACCAAAAAAGTATTGAATACTTTAATGAGATGAATGTGTAGAAAAGGGAGATATAATTTAAACTTGTATTGACCATTCTACTCTACGAATTTTAGTCTAATAGTACATAAGATAAACAGTATTAAATACTGTGGCTTTCAAGAGTGCATAATAAGAACTCCACGCACACTCAATAATTATAGGCATATGCTATCAGTAAGGTAGTTGTGGAAAAGATGTTACAGCTTGAAGGAGTTCAATGCTTTCCAAGAAAATATTATAGCAATGTTGAAAGAAAGGGTATAAAAATTAGTGAAGAAAGTTTAACCAGGTATAAACAAAGTTCAGGTAACATGTGTGAATAAATTAGCTTAAATATCAAATAAGGGCCAGTTAAGTAGTTTTTACTTTTTCATCATTACAGAGAGTAATGCAATAAGCTTCTCATATTAGCTTCCTTGTACACATGTGTAAGAGTTTCTCCAGGGTAGACATTTAGAAATGAAATTTAAAGGTCAAAGAGTACATGGATTTTAACATTCTGGTATAATTAAATTCTTTTCAAAATGATTTGACCAAAAACACTCAAATCATCAATGAGACCTAATTTTCTTAAGCAGCCAATGAAGAAACATCAGGGAATTACACTGATATAGTCATAAGAAAAGCAAAACAGCCAAATGCCAATCCCAGAGAAAGATATTTCTATTCTCTTTCATCATAATCCAAGCATTGCACATGCTAAAAAAAAAACAACGATAATCATCTAATAGAAGAAGAGAGAGAAATAAAATGCATGTAAATAAAAAAGAACCTCTTAAGGATTAAGGATTTAGACTTTGTTTAGGCTAAGTCTGAAAAAAGAAATATTTTAGAATTTTCAAGTGTTACTAACAGTTCCTTATATGATACTAAGTCTATGCAGGCCTTGTACTATAAAAATTATAAATACTTAGCAAGATCATATAATTTGGGAGCTATTATTCTTCTCTTTTTAAAAATGAGAAAACTGAAGCAGGGATATGTTAAGGACTTGTGATAAGTCACGGAGTTATTAAAAACTTTGGCGCTGAGATTTATGTACATACAAATTGTCTAGAGAATCTATGGTCTCAAATCGTGCAATAATACCTTCTAGGACTGAAGAAGACTTATTAATTACTAAAGTAAAGCAATTTCTGTAATCTGATGTGGACAGGTATTTAACATTTTTCAAGAGCTGTAAAAATAGTGTAGTTTTTATTCAGGAACACAGGAAGAATGAATTTGAGGATTTATAGATACAAAAAAAGAGAGGAAATATTTGTTTTATGATACCCTACTTAGTTCTGTGTTTTCAATACAACAATTAAATGTTTCCTTTGGATCAGATTCAGTATCCTTTGATTGAGAATTATTTTTAAGCACCTGAATCAAAGTGTTTCTTCCCAAGGGTGAGACCATCCTTTAGAGACTACAGAAATAGCAGCAGCATATGCAATTAAAAGAAGCATAGATTGTATTTGTCAAAGCTACTGCAATTGGATGTCCACAGAAAGAAATATCTAATGAATTTATAAGCAAACACCTTCAGAAAATCAATTAGAACCCATCTCAAGTACTTAAACTATTGAAGGCAAATCGAAACAATAAAAGTCAAATATACGTTTCCTGATCTTCTCATACCTGGATCCTTATAGGAATTAGAGAAAGTTCGGATTAGAAGTAAATGAACCAAACAGGACCTCCTCTTTAACTGAAAGCTGTAGCTGGAAGAATTGAAAAGTTGGAAAAGAATAGACTGTTTTATACATAAAATAATTTTGATTGTTAGCACAAAGTGAACATTTCAATAATGATATATTGACTATTATGTCATTTTGGAGATACTGAAAAATTAAGAACCAATCTAAATATCCAGCTAAGAAACCATAAACAACTAGCTGTACTGAATGAGTTTTAGTGGATAGTAGACTAAAAATAAAAATGTTTCTATTTGTACCCTATAAAGAATTTTTTATGTGCACTTTATATTGTTGTATTGTTTCAACATTATACAGAGGCTCCTCAAGTCCATTGTAAATTGAAAGTATCATGAACTCTAAAAGGTTTTAATATACCTAACCTACCAAACATCAAAGCTTAGCCTTATCTAACTCAGATGTGCTTAGGACACTCACTTTAGCCTACGTTTGGGTAAAGTTATCCAATACAAATCCTATTTTAGAACAAAGTGTTGAAAAAAAATCAAAATTCAAATTCAAAATAGAGTTTATACAGAAAGCTATTATTTTCACACAATCATAAAGTCAAAAATTTTAAGTTGAACCATCACAATTCTAGGACTATCAGTGTATTAAAATCAATTATAAATTATATAATTATATATTTACAAGATGCAAATCAAAGAATGATGAACTATAATTTTATAAATTATATACAAACATTTATCTAAGGAATAGCTAAGGATTATCTTCACTGAAAGAAACATTGACCAACAATGGTCATAAATTAGACCAGGAAATAAAGTTAAATTAATAGTCATAGAGAATAGAAAGAATAAAAATAAATTTATAATCTCAGTGGAGTAGTGGGAATACTAATCATAAAATAAGGGAAAAATCTTAATTCTTCAAATTTATAATAAGTATTATGAAATTAAATGTGAAATACAAATAATACATCAGAAAAAATCAAAACCGAATTGCAATATTGTAAAATGTTTATAAAATAAATATGATGAAACAAATCACATATCAGAACACAGAATCAAACCATACTTTCACAATTGCTTTTGTAGATAGGCTATATAAAATAAGTATAGAAAGCATTTTAAATGCCAACTTAGTAAAAACATAACAAAGTGAAGACAAAAAAAAAGTAATAAATAGGAAATAAAATATCATTGAAGTATAAAATAAAGTATAAGATTATGGATTTCTGTAACTTTTTAAAGAAAATACAAATCATGTAAAACAGAATAATAGTTAAAAAAATTATCTCCACTTATAGCAATATATGATTCTTATAGGTAATTTATATAGATTTTTTAATAAAATTTCTAAAAATCTACAGAATTCAGGATATTGTTTGCTTCTGGAAAAGAAGAAGTTATAACATTTTGTTTTCTTAAAATTACAAAGGTGTAATTTTTTTTTTTTTTTTTTTGAGACAGAGCCTCAAACTATCCCCCTGGGTAGAGTGCCATGGCATCACAGCTCATAGCAACCTCCAACTCCTGGGCTCAAGCGAGTCTCCTGCCTCTGCCTCTCAAGTAGCTGGGACCACAGGCGCCCGCCACAACGCCCGGCCATTTTTTGGTTTCAGCCATCATTGTTGTTTTGGCGGGCC
>CAUYQV010127407.1:0-20104 GCA_963574575.1 Galagoides demidoff
TCCCTACACCCAGACTGCGGAATGGACTTGCCCTTATCCCCAGGCTGTGGACTGGACTGGTCCCCAACCCCAAGCTCTGAACTTGACTGGTCCCCACACACAGGCTATGGACTCAACTGGTCCCCAACTACAAGCTCTGGATTCAACTGGTCCTCATGCCCAGGGTGCGGACTGGACTGGTCCCTACACCCAGACTGCGGAATGGACTTGCCCTTATCCCCAGGCTGTGGACTGGACTGGTCCCCAACCCCAAGCTCTGGACTTGACTGGTCCCCACCCCCAGGCTGTGGACTCCACTGCTCCCCAACCCCAAGCTCTGGACTCCACTGGTCCCCATGCCCAGGGTGCGGGCTGGACTGGTCCCCAACCTCAAGCTCTGGACTTGACTGGTCCCCACACACAGGCTTCAGACTTGACTAGTTCCCAACCCCAAGCTCTGGACTCCACTGGTCCTCATGCCCAGGGTGCAGGCTGGACTGATCCCTAACCTCAAGCTCTGGACTTGACTGGTCCCCACACACAGGCTGTGGACTCGACTGGTCCCCATCCCCAGGCTGTGGACTAGACTTGTCTTCACCCCCAGGCTGCGGACTGGACTAGTCCCCAGCCCCAAGCTCTGGACTCGACTGGTCCCCACACCCAGGCTGTGGACTGGACTGCTCAGGGGCCTGTTAGGAACCCAGCCACATAGCAGGAGGTGAGCCCTGTGGGAGGGAGCAAAGCTTCTCTGTTACTGTCACCCCTCACCCCCAGATGGGGCCGTCTAGTTGCAAGATGACAAGCTCAGAGTTTTCACTGATTCTGCATCATGGTGAATTGTATAATTATCTCATTGTATATTACAGTGTAGTAATAATAGTAATAAAGTGCATGATAAGTGTGATACACTTGTGCCCCCAAAACCATGTCCCCAGCCCCAGTTCATGGAAAAATTGTCTTTCATGAAACTGGTGCCCAAAAGATTGGGGACAGCTGCCTTCAGGCACAATTAAATTATGCTTCTCCACGGAGATAAAGTGAAGTGCCCTTTTTTCACAAGCTATGGAGAATCTTTTTTTCCTCATTCTAATCTGAAAGTAACCATATATTCAAAAATTGCAAGCCTACTACAAAGTCGCATGAAGCCCGGTTTCGTAGAGCAAATTAGTGTTCCATTTCCGCATGTAGTAACATAAGCTCCCGGTATTACATTTTTTAAAAAATGCGTCCTTCAAACAAACCCCCTTTAACTACATTGCGACTCTATTTTCAGCAAACATAGAGAATTAGCCTTTATAGTTCTGCACGGCTATTTCTAAACAGTTCTTTTTGAAGGGCTGCTTCAAATAGCTACTCATTTTCCCATAGATGTTTTTCTAAAAATTGCCTTTATGCATTCAATTCATAAATACATTTGTTTGTTTTCAGTCACTATATAAAATCGAGTAATTACATATTTTCACTGCTATTTTGCTTCTGGGTTTTTTTTTTCCCCCCAGCATTTTAAAGTAATGTGGATATATTTCTCTGCAGGCACAGATCTTTTGAGTGAATTTATGAATTCATGATTGCCCAGCCCCGTCAAACACACCGGCTTAAAGGGAGGCTTTGGCACCTCTGGTCTCACTTGTCTGACCTTGGGAAAGGACAAAGAAGGAAAGGAGGGGGGGGACGGAGCAACACTCAAAGGAGGGCAAAAAGAAAGACAGAGACTCCATAATTAGGAGCAAATACAGACTTTGCACTTGGCCCAGAAAGATATTCCAAACGTCCGTCTTTCCTACTAAATAGATCTGAGGCTTTGAAAGTAGACACCATCTTGCATAGAGGGGTTTTGCAGGGGGATAACAGGTTCCAGGTAGGTTTACAGATACTTTTGATTTGCAGCTGGTTAGAAACATGAAGCTTTTTCCAAAGGCTTGAAATGTTTTAAGTGGAATAAGGAAGTCTGTTAATTAAAGAAGAACAAGCAGACACTTTTATATATATATATATATATCCAGGCTGAATTGATCTGTTGAGTAAGTTGATGACCTGCGGGTGTGGTTTCTCTTACAAGGCCTTAGGCTTGTTAATGATTCTATAGCTAATTGTCACAAAAAAAAATAGCTCCAAGCATATCTAGGTGTGTCTGGCCTCCCTTCTCCCCACAACAGCGACTTGAAGGAGTCTTCTCTTTTTCTTTGGGGAGGCCAAGAGCTGAGTGTCTCTAGTCCAAGAGCAGGTCCATTTATCTGGTGGGGGGGAGGTTAAGATTTTATCTTACTTCACAAAGGGATGTGAGTGACGTGGTTGTAGGTCAGCCGGTGGCCGGGTGGCCCCTTTTCCTTGCCTTTCCTCTGTTGTTCCCTTTTTCTCTGTCTCTCCTACGTTGATCCACCACAAGCCAAAGATTCCATTTCTTAGTCTGTGCCCTTCCTCCTTGGAGCCCTGTTGAAGCAACAGGTGTCTCCCTGTGCGGCCAAACTGTCCCTGTGTGTCTGTGGTGGAGGGCTGTGATGTCTGAGGAACAAGGCTGGTGGAGCTTAATGCTGCAGGGTCCCGCAACGGGGCCACTTAGCTCAACGGGCTTGTGAATCATCGGAATCAAGATGCTGTGGGGTTTGAAGGTGGAGACAGGCTCTTCAGGGAGCCAGAGCAGAAGACGCCTTCAGGCAAACTCCGGGCTGCACCTGCCTCTCAGGCTTCTGCTGACAGTCAGACGGGAGCTCACAGCGGAATTCGTATCTAAAAATATGACTGAATAAACACACAATGCAAAACACAAAGGAAGTGGGAATTATGGATGCCCTCAAATGGGAACGGCAGGACTTAAATTACAGGTCTGAAAAGTGTGATCTTTTCTTGGAAGGCTCTGTTCTTTTTTTTTAGCGATGCTAATTCCTTGAAAATGGAATGTTAACAGAAAGCCTTTGAAAGGGGGAAAAAATGAGGCAGTTGAGCAATAATTCTGTTTAATTAATGCCATCCTATTCTTTAGTCCACAAACAATTATTGAAAATGTAAGATAGCTCTATCTGTCCTTCCCTAACTGCTCTGTGTTCTTTTAAAAAGCCATTCAGAGCCATCAAGAATGGAATTCTAAATTATTCCAACGGTATCTCTTTGCTCCCTGCAGAATGCCCTCACTGTACTGGTAACACTTGGAAGACTATTCACGGAAAAAACCCAGACTAATTGAAAGTGGTTTATTCTGAGCCGAATTTGTGCTTCTGTTGCTCAGAGAAAAATTCTCCAAAGCTCTGAAGAAAATGCACCCAGGGCAGCCAGATTAGAGCTTGGTTTCATACGTTCGTGGGAATGGGGACTACAGATAAAATCATAAATAAATGCATGCAAGGTGTCTAGTGGTTTGGCCCAAAAAGGTGGGACAACCGGTGGGTTTTAGGGACTCTTTAGCTGACAATTAGTTGAGAAAGCAAGTTTTGTCTTAAAGACCTGAAGTGAGCAGGAAGGAAGGCTTGAGTCAAGACAGGGGTGTGCTTGGAAGCCGGAGTTACAGGAGTGCAGAGTCCTGTCTCATAGGGTGCTGCACTGGAACCAGGTTGGTGGAGCAACCCACATGACGATGTGGTAATAAACCCGCTTAGTGAGAGTTTATCACTTGCAGATGTGACTCCTCACAACTTTTAGGAATTTAGGCAAAAGCAAAAGGTCAGAGTTGGGTCCTCAGTAGGTAGGGAGGTCCGCCTTTTGGCCTGGCTTGCTTTGGGTAACCTAAAGTGTCCACCACAACAGCTAGTGACAATGCTTTAAAAACGGATGTCCCGGGGCGAGAGTTCTGCTGACCTGAGAACTACTGTGGAGAGTGATGGAGCCACCAGGCAGGGTGAAGTGGCCCAGGAGTGCCTGAAGGTCACCGAGTGCAGATGGCAAGCATGGGCCACAGTCTTGAGAAGCTCACCACGGAAGCAAGAGGCTAAGGGTGTGAGGGTTTGAGTGGTATTGTTTTAAAAGCAAACACACCTAACAGCAAGGGGGTAATTAGGGGAATTTGTTACACTAGCATAGCAGAGGAGTGTCTGGCCAACAAAGGAATCGTGTTTGCTACTTGTGTTTGTAATTGCTACGGAACCAGTCAGCAAAAAAACAGAGTATGTCAGGCAGGGACGTGGCTCTCCCGGTGGCAGTCTTGAAACCTTAGGATGCCGATTTGCAGAAGAACGGTCTGTGAGTCCTTGGCCCTGTGGACAGAATTGGGCCTGCAGCGAGTTTGCAGAAACTGGAGCACACATTAGACACATTGCGAAGATAAAAAGATAAACTGTATTCCTTCCCAGGTCTTTATTGCTCCTATAGTCTCAGCTGCAGTCAGTTGGTTTAAAATATATATATGTGTGTGTGTCTGTGTGTGTGTGTGTGCGTGTATCTTGCTGTCTTAAGAGAACCTCTTTAATGTTTGAAATGCTAAAGACATTTAACTCTTAAGCTTTTTCATGTCCAAAAGCTTTTAAAGGAGCAAAAGTTAATTCATCCTGTACCTCAGTAAATACCTTAAGCCAGAATCTTCTTCTCTAATTAAAGAGCAGTTTGTAAATAAGCTGGTATGTGTGTGCCTGACATGTGCACCATAGATTTGAAAATACTTCTTAAAGCAAACTTAGAAATCCAGCCTGAGTCTGGACCCAGCTGTGTTAATTCTGTCTCCCAGGCAAGGAGCAGAGGGTTCCAGGTGGGCTGTTGTCTATATGAGTGGCAGGCAAAGGCAGGCTCCCCTGGGCTCTGTCACCGTTATAAACATCTTTCCCATGGTGGACTGTTCTGGCCAAAAAGGCCTTTGGACCTGAGCTTACACGTGAGGCTTGTGGTCCTGCACTTCCTAATTGCACAGGCTGAAGCACACAGGGTTTCCCTTTTTGGAAGGGCACAGCTCATGCTTTGGGCTTGGTAACCCTCGTGTTTTCACTTTGAAGACTTCAGCTGAAAAGATGAAAGTGAGGACCACATCTCACGAGAGACAGCAAGCTGCCCGTCTCACGTCCAGGGTCACAGGAATCACGCTAATTTAAGAACCGCCCTTCTAAGGCACCTTTTTTCTCTTTCTCTTTCTTCTCCCTCTCTCTCTCTCTTTTTTTTTTGCAATACCAACCCAGCAGAAGCTAAGAGGTAAAAAGGTGAACATGAAACCTTTATGCAAATGTCACATTTTACTTTCAAATTCCTCAGTCCAATTATCCATTATGTCCCAGAAAATTGGTAATAACTTAAAAAAGCAGGTAATGGATAAGTCCTCTGGTGGACCAATTATAATGTATGCTAAAAATTATCTTTTTACAAACTCATTCTCAGCTCTCCAGTCCTTTTGATTTATGTGAACTATAACGTTTTATCTCTGGGTTCCATCCCTCATGTTAAGAGATCTGATGAAAACTTTTACCCTTAAGGAAGTGGGTGAAATCCAATTTCTTTTCCAGGCATGATAGATTTTTATCTTTATCAACAGTCTTGCAAAAGTGTACAGGGGGGAAATACGTTACTACCTAGCAGAGGTTTCCTTAAAGGAGTTACAAAAGTCGTAGTATTAGATAAAATAATCTATTATTTTTAGCATAAATTTCCCAAGACCTAAAAAAGGCATATTTATGATTAGGATTTGAAAATAATATTCCAGGAGGAAAAAACCCCTCAAGAATTCTGGATATTTATTTATTCCAGTAAATATTGACCTCTTAGGGGAAGGGAGTTCAAATCTCATCCCAACCTGACTCCACCCCTTAAAAAAAAAATAAAAAAAAGGAAGAAGTTCTGCTGAAGATTGCCTGAATTCAAGGATACCAACTGGTTTTCATTTTGGCAGAAAATTAGAACAAAACTTTAGAACATTTTTTCCAGCTTTATTTAGGTATAATTGACAAATAAAAATTATATGCATTTAAGGTGTACACATGATGTTCTGATACATGACTAATTCTGAAATAATTGTCACAATCAAGCTAATTAGAATGCCCATCAATTCACATAGTTACCTCTTTCTGTGTGTGCGCAACACTAGTTATGATCCTCCTCTCTGAGAAAAAAAAGATCTCTCTTATCAAATGTGAAGGATACAGTCCAGTATTATAATAAGTTGGTATTATTATACATCAGATCATAATAACAATCCAGTATTATTATTATACTGGATTGTGTAGATTGTATAGATTGGATCAAAAGTCTATGTTGTCTACTCTATAAGACCTGTAGGGAATTAGCTTGTGGTTCGCAGAAGAGAGAAAAGTCTGGGGGTCACAAGTGAGCCCACTTGAATAAGCCTAATGGAAATGGCTGAGTGCTTTGTTAAACTTCTCTCTCTCTCTCCTGACACGCATGCATCTCCTCTCACAGAGGAATAATATCCTGTTTGGCTGTTGTTCGGTTACTATAAGAGCAAACGTCCCTCCCTCCGGTTCTCTTTGTGCAAAGGTGGACACTTAGCTGCCCCCCGTGAAGGCCTGGTTTGCACCACCCCATCCTGAGCCCACCCCAACCTGTCTGTGTCAGCCCCCGGAACAGAAGCTCTGAGTCTAACAGTCCTGGGCTTTGGTGCCAGTTCTTTCTTTTATATAGGGTGGGGGAGAGTGGGACATAGTCAAGGCTTAAGTTTGAGCTTGTAGGGGAGAAATACTGGGTGGCCCTAAAGTGTGTGTGTGATTTAAAATAGTGTGCAATTTAAAATTACACACAAGCTTCAAGGCCACCCTATATATGTGCCTCTGCTTAGGTCATAACTCAAGATGTCCTCTAGCCTGGGCTGCTGGAGTGGCACCATGACTTTGGTATGCTCCAAGAGGGCTCCATGTCATGGTTTGAGGTGAATAGTCACTTCTAGCCTCTGTCCTCCATGCTTCTATTTTGTGGGCAGATGCTGAGGAGACAATTTAGCATACTTGGGTATGGAGGGGAGGACAAACATTTCCTCTATACTGTTATGTTCTGGGACTGGGGTCTGCAGATTAAAATCACAAACTTATGATTAACAGGAGAAAAGGTTTATTTTATATATATATATCTGTGAAGACCTCATAAAAGCAGACCCAGGGGCTTATATACCATCTATTTTAACAAAGAGTGACAAGTGGGAAAAACGTTTCCTCTATCCTATTACGTTCAGGGACTGGGGTCTGCAAATTAAACTTACAAAAGTATGATTAACAGGACAAAAGGCTTATGATATATATATATATATATGTCTATGAAAACCTCAAAGAGTAATAAGTGGTAGAGAATAAAGGGTTTGGAGTCCTAATCGTACACTGTGAGAAGAGAAGATCAGGGTTATTTTTGTAACACTTGTTTGTGCAGACCCATCTCAGTGCCAGCTTTCTGTTGACAGCAATGAGGGTCATTCTCTTCCTGGTTTCAAGGAAGAGAGACCAAGAAAATTTCTGCATTTGTTTATTTTTGTTGTTGTTGCAATTGCCACTGAAGTCTTCATAAAATCTTTCCCCAGGCGATATCCTTAAGAGTTTTTCCCACATTTTCTTCTAGGATTTTTGTTGTTCTGTGTGTTCGTTTTAAATCTCTTATCCATCTTGAGTCCATTTTGTAGGTAGTGAAGGGTGTGGGTCCAGTTTCAGTCTTTTACATGTGGGCATCCAGTTCTCCCACTTATCCAATAGAGATTCTTTTCCCCAGTGTGTACTTGTGTTTCCTTTATGGAAGATGATATGGCAATAAGAGACAGGTTTCATCTCTTGGTTTACTATTCTGTTCCATATGTCTACATCTCTATTTTTATGCCAATACCATGAAAAAAAAAAAAAGAAACCTTCATAAAAGGACAAAGTGCCCTTTCCACATTTGCTCCTTCTTAACTGGTTTCAGCTCCATTCAATTCTTAGTCCCAAATGACAGAGGCTGGTATATTCTCCCACTTTTATTTTTGAAAAATTGATGTCACCATTTGGAATCTCAGGTTGCGACCTTATTTGGAATGAGGTCTTTGCAGATGTCATGAGTTAAGGATCTCGAAATTGTCCTGGGTTTAGAGTCCGTCCTAACTGCAATGTCTGGCATCCTTAGGGGATGACAGAGACAAGGAGACAAGGCTGGGAGATGGGGCCGAGACCAGCTGGATGGTGCCACAAAATGAGGGACCAAGGAGAGGGCCCCAGCAGGTGGAAGAGGCAAGTTCAGATCCTTTGCTAGATCCTTTAGGGAGGGCACAGTCCTGCTGACAAACCTGATTTGGGGACATATGACTTACAGAATGGTAAGGAAATAAATCTATGTTATTTTAAGCCATGTCATCTGTAGTACTATGTTTTAGCAGCCAAAGGCAACAAATACACCCAAAGAAGCACCTTAACAAGTCCTGTAGTGCTGAGATGGCACAGGCATTTCTGTTTATCTGGAGATGCCCTGCAGTGTGTCACTCCTGTCACCAGTCTGTACACTTTACTGCCTCTGAGGTCTTAGCACAAGCCGGGCACTGCACAAGGCCTTTGAAGGTACCTGCCTTTCAACACTTTCACACAGATTTCCAAATTATACCACCTACACATTTCAGAGAGTCCTAATCACTACGTCTCTTAAAATATTCAGTACGATAATAGAACACTTCCTCCTTTGCCAATTAACATTTCAGCAGTTACTTTAATATCTAAAATATTTTAAAGGTTCCTTTCATCCTGGTACAAATTCTTTCCACCCAGGAAGCTGTGACTCAAAGGTGCTTTAGCTCAGACGTAAAACCGTTTCGTTTATTACCCTGGATTTTTTTTTTAATTTGCATTTTCATTATTTTGGTTCAGAAATTTGAAACGGAATGAAACTATTGCTCAATACTTTACTCACTGTGAGGTATTGAAAAAGCATGCAACATTTACTCTAAATATTAGACATTGAGGAACACAGACCGGGAGTAAAACCCTGATATTGTAGGAGGTGATGGTTTTATTCATACCAGGAATATCAGAGCCATTCTTCTAGGAGAGCACTGAGGCGAGCTGCCACGTCTGAGCGTGGGGTGCTGGTCTCTTCAGGGAGGTGTCACTGCAGTTCACAATATCTAAAACTCATAAGTCTGAGGTTGTCATTTAGCCAATAAGGGCTCACTGCCTTTCTGCTTTCCTGTTAAATAGGACCACATTTGCAACCCTGCACAGAGCACCAAGCACACGGCCACTGGAGCAGACACCAGTGTTTTATTGTCCCTCAATAAAACAGAGACATCTATTCTCTGCCACTCAAGGGTTTGTGACCTCAGTCCATGAAGACACAATTTTCAACGAACCAAGCTGGGGAAAAAAGAATTAAAATAAAAGAAGTCCACATGTGGTATTAGCCACGAGTCTGGGGAACAAAAGAAAGAGAAAGAAGTCCAAATTCTGTTCCTTGGATGTGGTCATTTCCGGGGAGCCAGCTTGCAATTTCATTACAGGCTCCTATTCTGAAGGTTTTATGTGGTCACATTGATGGAGTTATATCCATAGTGAGCAGGAACCTGCCATCCTGCGGGCTGTGAGCCGCTGCTGAGAGGACCATGTATCAGTGGTTGGGGACAGACATTCTGCCCCAAATCTCCCATTGCTGCCCTTCCGCACGGCCACTGCCTACTGCTTCGAAGTTACAACTTTGCTGACTCTCTGCCCTGTCCTTCTGAAGCACGTGCAATTAGCCTATGGCAAGTGTTTCAGGAAATTATCATTTATTCTTGGGGTTTTCTTTACCTTTAGAATAAAAAATTAAGAGATGCAGAGCCCTCCCCGACATGCTTAGAGGAAGAGGAGCGTGGGTGGTGCTCCAGGGTCCTGGGACCAGGCCAGAGAAGGAGGCTTCTGTTTCTTGGGAGCAGACACTATGCCTGCCCAGGAGGCCACCTTGTACGGGCACCTCGGGCTCCTGTCTATGAGGGGCACCGGGGAAAAACAGGCAGACACACCGATTAATGATTATGGTACAACCCAATTTATGCTTTTACACGCCAGCAGTGGATGGTGTGTGGACAGTACAGGGTCTGGAAGCTCATGTTCCCACCCTGGTTACCCCAGGAAGAACTCTGGTAGGGAGAAGAAAGAGATTTCCAACTTACACCAACACATCTGTCTGTTGTCTTCTTTTGTCATTAAAAACAAATGTTTAAATATTTGTCGTTACGTATATACTTTTAAATCTAGTACATTTTTGTTATGTCTGCTTTTAAACCATAACTCCTACGAAATTTAATTTTAAAAGTATGCAAATAAGGGGCGGTGCCTGCGGCTCAAAGGAGTAGGGCACCAGCCCCATATGCCAGAGGTGGCGGGTTCAAACCCAGGCCTGGCCAAAAACTGTAAAAAAAAAGTATGCACAGAAAAATGAAGCCACAATTGATGAGGGAAATCTACAACGTCAATGGACAAGGAAATCAAAGAAATTCATGGTAGAAAGTTGAAAGGACTGTTTGTTAATCTACCAACATTGCAAGATGTTTCCTAAGGGTCTTCCCAAGAGTTGTGGAGAGCAGTGCTATGCGGCTTCCACACAGGGAGAAAACTGGAAAACTTGGACACCTGGAGACACAAGGGTCCTAACGTCCTGCACACCCTTGGACTCAGGAATGTATCCTAAGGGGAGAAATGCAACCATAAAGATTGATGTCATTACCATGTGGTTTTAGCAGAAGTGGCAGCAACTTGCTCAGTAGTGACACAGGACAAACAAAAGGAGTAATAGTCCTGAGTGGATTACTGTGGACCAGTAACAAGGGTCTAAGGAGCAAGGTGGATGGGGCAGGAAGATGCGAGGGGTACCTCAAGTCAGAAAGAAAAAAAAAAATCACAAAACAGTGATTGCACATTGGTCCTCTCTTGTGAGGACAACTAAAAGTTTTGTCATGCAGCAGCAGGTGGGATAAACACAACACACATAACACAATAATCGCGGTAAAATACAAATATCAATCGTTCCTGTAATGGGTCCTTATTGGTGGTCAGAACGGTCCTTGTCCTGATGGGCATTTTCTCAGTTTAAAATGAACTTGTATTATGTCAATGCTTTGAAAAAGAGAGGTTTTTTTTTTTTTTTTTATTTTTAGAGACAGAGTGTCACTTTGTCACCCTCGGTAGAGTGCCGTGGCATCACAAAAAAAGAGATGTTGGGGTTTTTTTTTTTTTTTGTAGTTTTTGGCCAGGGCCAGGTTTGAACCCACCACCTCTGGTATATGGAGCCATCATCTTACTCCTTTGAGCCACAGGTGCTGCCCAAAAGAGACATTGTTTTAAAAGTTTCATACGCCTAAGTTGGTCTGAAGTCAACACACACACAATAGCATAGACAACTGTCACACTGATGAAGATGGACTCAAAAGTTACTAATCAAAGGAGCAACCACATAAAATGGGCTTTTGAAGATATTATATCATTTGAATGGAGTGTAAGCCCAGAGAAAATTATAGTCCCTATCGTTCTTAATTGGACAGTGGTTAATGTTGTCAGTCTGTAAGTGTCTGATCACGGTGTTTTCCTTTGGGTTTTCAAATACCCAGCTTAAAAGCAAAAAAAAAAAAAAAAAAAAAAAAGAGGAAAACTAGACATCATGGAAGACTCCCTGCCCTCTGGGCCACCATGCCTGTGGCTGCAGGTAAAACACATGAAGAGGTCTTAGGGAGGGCAAAGCCCATCCTCCTGGTACACAAAAGGACTATTTTTATATTGACTCGGGAGAGAACTCATCTAAAATTATTCTTTGGTTCTAAGAGCTATTTGCAGCCTTTGGAAAAGGGGAAGGAAGGATTGCCTTTCTCAATCACAGTTTGAGCAAGTGTCCTTGGGTTAAACTGACACCTTGTCTTCTATGAAACTCCTTGGAGACTGTCAGGGAATGGAGATGCTGAGATGTCTGGAATCGTCCCCTCCGGCCCCACGGTCAGGCCCCTGAATACCAAGTGTCTTCTCCTTTGCTTCCATCATAGCTCATTGGTGGGGGCAGCTGAGATTTCATATTTCATATTTTAGAGCAGACCTTTTCAAACTTTGTGTACACACAAATACATCTGCAGTCTTGTTAAAATTATAGATTCTGTCTCCGCAGATCTGGGCTTGGGTCCTGATACTCTCCATTTCCATCAAGCTTGAGGTCAACCCAGTGCTGCTGGTCCCGGACAATGCCTGAAGATCCAAGTTGTAGATGATGTCAGAGGAAAGAATAATATCTCCTCTTCTCTGATAATTTCTCATAGTTTGCACACCACGCGCTCGACACAATGCAGTCGTGTGTCATCCCAGAATGTGAAGTCAAACTAGAATATTGCCAGACCAAGATTTTATGTAGGTCCCCACCCCTGCTGCCTCTGGCCATGCAGATGCCCTATGCCCACGACTGAGAGTGTGGGGTTCAAAGGGACAGCAGTGTCTGGAGGGCGTCACGCTTACTTCTACAGCACACAGTGTACTAGGGACAATTTTCCTTCCTTTCAGCCTTTTCTCCTTGTTTAATATTTTTAAAAATAAACCTGGAATCATTTCAGACGTACAGAAAAGTCACAAAGACAGCACAGAGAATTCCCGTATACCTCAGTTTCCCCGAATGTTGACATCTTCCATGGCCAAGACACACCTGTCCTAAGTACGCACCTGATCTTGGCACCCTCCTGTTGAGCTCATCCCAGAATGCGTTAGGACGTCTCCAGTTCTCCCAGTAGGACCTGTTCTCAGTGTCCGGATTCGATCCAGGTTGCTGTCAACACTTAGTCACCAGCAGCCTCCTTTTCAGTGTGTTTCTCACACTTTCCTTGTCCTGTGTGACTTGGTTTTGCTTCGGTCTGAATGTGAATGTTGAAACTTAGCCACCGACGTGATGGCATCAGGAGGTGAACCTTTCTGGAGCTGATCTGCTCATGAGGTGGAGCCTTGGGAATGGGATTAGTGATCTTACAAGCCATGCTAGGGAGCTCTTCAGCCCCCTTGACCTACTGCCACGTGAGGACAGAAATGGAATCCAGCATCTGAACCACGAGGGCCTCTCAGACTCTGCCACACCATGATCCTCGTATGCAGGGAGCTGCTGTCCACACCACGGATCACTAACGATGTTAGCTATGATCACCTGTAGTGATGGTGGCCTTCAAGTTTCCCCACTTGTTAGTTTAGACTAAGAGATTTTTTAAAGTACTAATTTTCAAAACAGCTGATGTTGTATTTACAGCTTATTTCTATTGAGTTTCCTTATCATCTTGTTTTCAGCTTATTTCTAATTCATTTTTTGTCTTTGGCATTTTCCAGGAAAGAGCAGTGTGAAACATCACAGTCCTCACAGAACTCTCCTGCTCACCCCCAGGGGCTGTTTATGGTTGTGATAAAGGGAAACCCCTATTTTGTGCATCTCCAAGGTCTGAGGAAATGTAATAAATATTTTATACACATTTCCTACTTGCATTTCACAAGGAATGCAAGTTAAATATTAAGGAATTGCTTTAAAACAAATAAGGAAACCTATTTCCCTATTTCCCAAGGCCATAGGGAAAGACAGGAAGTAATAAAACAGGAAAGATAGAACCCCAATTATTTAGGCAGAGAGATCAGCCATGAACCTTTCAAATTTGATTTCTGGAACTCTGACAATGAACAAGTCAGTGCCTGCAGCCGGGAAATTCACTCCGGGGGCCCCTGTTCTCCAGGGGCTTCTCCAAGCACCACTCACCGGCCACCCCAGCTGAGGCCCACCTCCTCCAGGGCTCTCTGGACGATTCCTACACCTGTGGTGACTTTTCCTCCTGCGCTGAACTCACCACTTCTAACATTGCCTGGCCCTGGATGGTATGCTAAGCTTTCCTGCTCTGAATTTGGTCAATAGGATGAGCCCATCTGAGCACCCGCTGTGGAGGGAATACAAACCCCAGTCCTGACTGAGGGCGCCGTTCCAGGAAGCCCCACCAGCCCCTGCAGCATCCCGGCTGGGACCAGGCTCAGAGCCTTCTCATCCCACCCAGTTCCTGCAGTGCCCCCCTGCATGTACCCTAAGTACTCCCCAAGTCAGCCACCTGCAGTTAGGGGGAGCTGTCCTCGGGAAGACCATCACCATGCTCACATCCCCTGCAAGTTGGGGTGGGCTCACAAAGCCACCGTGGGTTTCAGTAGTTGGCTAGACAGAGTCACAGAACTCTCCCAAGGCTGCTGTGCTCTCAGTTCAGGCTATGCCAGGAGACAGGGGGGGAGGACACTAGCACATTCCCACCTACACATGTCCTGGGCCTGGGGAGCCCCAGATAAGGTCCTTTCACAGTACTGACGTGGGACTTTTTGCAGACAGCGTTTCCAACCAGGCAAGGTCACCAGAGATTGGAGCCCAGAACTTTCAACTGGTGATTCCTCATCTAAATGTGGTCGACTGACCCTGTGACAGAAATCAGTGCCCAGACCCTCCTGAGGTCAAGCTGAAGGCCTCTGACCTCAAGCCCCTGCCCTGCCCTATACCATTAGCCTCTGGCCTGGCTGGCTCCCCACCCTACATGCCATTACTAAAGTGACCCCTGGCCACCAGGACAATGAAGGCATTCCCTCAGGCAGGACACTGCAAGGGCTGTAGGGTGTCCTCACAGGCCCACACTTCTCTGGAACAAGGTTAAATTGTTCACCTCCCAGTTTGGCACTTCTGATCCTCTTGGAGACCACCTTCTAATGCAAACTCATAAGACAACCACAATACAACGTATGTGCAAACCCACATCAAGACAGTTACGCTGGCCAGTGTGATGGCTCACACTTGGAATCCCAGCATTCCAGGGAGCGGAGGCAAGTGGATCGCCTGAGCTGAGGAGTTTGAGACCAGCCTCAGCAACAGCAAGACCCCATCTCTACTC
Source organism: Galagoides demidoff (assembly GCA_963574575.1). Taxonomy (NCBI): domain Eukaryota; kingdom Metazoa; phylum Chordata; class Mammalia; order Primates; family Galagidae; genus Galagoides; species Galagoides demidoff. The sequence goes on from CAUYQV010127407.1 coordinate 14,738, forward strand.
TAAATCTGAAAAAAAAGAATAGTTTTTCTATTTTTAGTAGAAATGCCCATAGTCCCAGCTACTTGGAGGCTGAGGCAGGAGGATTGCTTGAATTCAGGAGTTTGAGGTTGCTGTGAGCTAGGCTAACACAACAACCCAGCCTAGGTGACAGAGTTACACTCTGTCTCAAACAAACAAACAAAAAAATACACAGTGATGTCTCCCTCAGGGCTGGGATCACGAAAATATCCTTTTTAGTTTCTCATTTGTACTCTTTTATTACATCCATATTTTACATAAAAATGTTGCTTCTTAGAATTAGAATGGAAAAAGATATTTTAATGAAGCTTTTAAAAACTTTGAGCCCCAAAATGTGTCCCCTCAGTGTATGATTTATACGAAATAATCTTTGGAGGGCTGCGTGCCTTTTGCTCCTCAAAATTATATTTACAAATGGCTTAAAAATATGAAGGAGTATAATTTAAACTTCAATGGTTAATTAGAGCTACCTACAGTTTAAATTTCAGTAATCTAAATATACACATCTGAACAATATAAACACATACCAAGTACGCATACTCACAAAAATGATTAGACCACATGCAGGTATGAAGCTGCTCTGTGGAGTCTCTATCTAGTAGGACAACAGGGCTCAGCTCCTGTGTGTCTTGTCTGAATTCCACTTCTGCCCCCCTAGGGCCACCACAGCACACATGGTCAATGGGGGCAAAGAGTGTGCCTTGAGAGGCCAAAATAGATTACGAGTAGGGGGGGAAACCACACCATCTTGATCTCAGAAGTGCCTGCAAGCATACAGTGTGTAATCAGATATGCAGAAACTGTAGGTATTAAAGTTCTAGGGAAGAGGAAAAAATCCATGTATGACGGAAAAAACTGCCCCAATTGTAGGAGGGAACAGTGAGAAACACCCGTGGGAACTATCGGGGCTGCAGGAGGTGACCTCTGCCTCTGCACGTCAGCCGTAGTCATTCTCAGTAAACTCTTTATGAATGTGTTTGTAGAGACAGAAGCACGCTTTGCCACCTTGGGACACAAAATGCCTAATCCTCATTGCTGATTGACCAAGACGGGATTTTCTGCCTCCACCTACGTCCCCACCGAGCCAGCGAGGCGCAACTCTGTTTGTGCTCACTTTTCCAATCAAACCCCGGCATTCTCAGAGGGAGGAGTCAGTTCCTAGTGAGTTATGTGCTATGCATTTTGTGACACAGAAATTCCTCCCTGATAATCAGTGAGGGGACTAGTTAAAAAAGGCCAGGCATCCCGGGAGAGGTTTTGGAGGTAGGATCTGCCTCACAGAGCCCTCTCCTGCGTGCCACAGGGTGGGGCGTCTTCCACCCAGCATCACTGACGTGTACCCAGAGGGTATCGCCAGTCCCCGTGTGAGATGAGAGTGACTCAGACTCACTCCATCCCATCCAGCGAAGCTGAAGCCATGTTTAAACACTGCAGTGTACGCTGCCCTCGAAGCCGGCAGTCTCATAAACACTGCAGGGCAAGTGAGTAACTTTGTAACCAAGTCAAGGAAAATCCCTCTTGTGACAGACAGTTTAGATTCTCAAGTACCTTTTAGTGGAAGTGGCAGCGTTGGGTCCCACCCCAGGTAATTCTGACACTGGCTGTGTGAGTCCATGGGACAAGTTGAAGACATTTGTAAACCAAAAGTAAAATCTGAAGCCCCCCCACTGACTGAACAACCCCTCTTGGCTAAGGGGACCCCAGAGGGGTAAAAGTGACTTCCCAAGTGGGGTGCCTGTGGCTCAAGGAGTAGGACGCTGACCCCATATACCGGAGGTGGCAGGTTCAAACCCAGCCCCAGCCAAGAAACGACAAAGAAAAAAGTGAGTTCCCAGACATGCCTTGTTATGCCCCTCCCTTTGGGAGTTTAGACACAACATCTGACCAGCATCAGTGTTAAAATAGAGATCATTAAACTGAAAAAGCAGACTCTTTGTGGCAGAAAGATACCAAATTATAAAACACAGGGTATGCAAGGCAAAGCATAAGCCAGTCTACTTATTTTAGTCACAACCACAAGGATGCAGAACAGAAAGTGTGTGTGCCAGTGTCTCCATCACACATGAAGCCCACAGAAGCTTGCCTGGGCTCATCCCTCTACTTGCAAGAAATCGGCACAGTTTCTAGCACCTGAGAAATGCTAAATAATCATCTTAAGAACAAAGGAATAAACCCGGTGAGAAGCAAGCATGAGCCATAAGCCTAACTGGCCTGGATGAAGCATATTGAAGACATCAGGAACAGTTCTGTGCATCTCCTTCTTCCTCTCAGGAACAGTACAAGGGGGACACCGCAATTGTCACCTGTCCTTTATAAATGAGGAAAATGAGGCCCAGAGACTTGACCTCACACTCCCAAGGTTACACACTTACTAAGAGAAAGCCCCCAGAATGGAACGGAGAGCCTGTCACGTCACTCCTGAGGAATTCCGGACTTGGCATGCTTGCTTCTTACTGGGTTTGCTTGTTAATTCCTAAGATGATTATCTAGCGTCTTTCAGGTGCTAGGGACTGAGATTTCTTGCAAGCATCCCCACAGCAATGCAGCCCGTGCAGCGTTTTTCTTTATGTGAGAAGGAATAAACACGTCCTTTATGTACAAGACAAAAACAAGGCAGCCGCTTCGGCAGACTAGAAATCTGCTCTCAAGGAGTCTGAAGTGTGGCAGGAATTAATAAAGCATTTTAAGTGTATTCTACAATTACGCTATAAAAAGGGAAATCGATTAATGATTCTTAAGGAAATAACAAGTGGAAACGATTATTATAATTTTGCATGTCTGAGGAATCCATAACATTCTCGGCATGGTGGAGCTTACAAACTTTGTCCCCGTCCCCTGAAGGTACCATGTTAACCAGAGGTAGAAACACCAGTCATTACTGTTGGATCCCTATTTTAATTTGGCAGGGCCTGCCCCTGAGAGGTCAAAAAAAAAACATGCAAATAAAGTAGCTCACATATTCTCATGAAGTTGCCCGATTCCATCAAATTTGTTTGATTGAAATACCGTACCCTAGAGTTCAAGTCTACGAGCACATTCACTGACAATAAATTCCAGAAGCTCACAGTTGTAGGTATTAATCCCCTATGTTTCTGTCTTGATTTCAATCAGCTCTTCCCTATAAAGTAGGAGATGGTTCCAGAAAGTCCCTGCTTGGATTAGATTCTATTATTTCTGTAGCACAAACTTGTCTTGTAAGTCACACAGACACTTCAGCAAGGCTTTACTCTCTTACAGATGTCCCCGGGCATATATCTAAGTAATTATACTCTCTTGAAAATGCCAACTTTTATGGCAGGAAATGGACTTGGTGAAAAAGTCTCTTTTAATACCCCATGTCCACAGGAAAGGAGTGTTTTTATTATTTCATTGACAATGTTTAAGGGGTTTTAATTTTGTTTTGTCTATTTGTTGATTTCAGTTAGAAACTACATGTCTAACACCTTTCCGTGCCAAAAATAAATAAATAAATAAAATCCAGAGTCTCAGCTATAACATCTGTCTGGATTCTATAATAGCAGTAGATGCTTGTTTGACAACGTATGGTTACAAAGCATTTTCTACTCAGTGTTTAGTGAATTCTCCGCAGAAGACATCTTGGCCTGCTGCTGTCAAGCCTGATGGCTGGGACGCGGTGGTAAGGCTGGTGCCAAGGCGGCCATGGACCCATATCCCTTCAAGTCTTCATTCTTCTCCAGATTCATTGTTTTCACCTTCAAATCTGTGCCCAGGATTCCTTCTTTTCACTAAATGTGAGGATTTCTTGTTTTATTTTGTTTTGGCAGTTTCTTGAAATATCGAGTGTTATCAAAGTGTATGTAGGCAGCTTGGAATAACAAACAATTCTCCTGGCACTTTCATTGCTCACGGAATTCAATCACAGAGTTCCTAAAGCCCTTGTAATTTCTTGGTCGACAAAAGTGCCAGAAGAATCTTTCATTCTGATATTGGGTCCCTGACTCTGGCTCCTGACCCAGAGCTCCTAACTGCCTTGGAATCTCCTGAGTGCTACAAACCTCTTTTGTTCTAACGAGGTGGCTCTTGGTGGGCTCCCAGGTGAGAGCTGGGCCCCAGAATAAGCATGGCCAGATAGGAATCTTAGCACCTATATCCTTGGGGAAGGGGAGAGAGGTCAGTTATTAACAGACAGTCAATAACTAATCAGGCCTCCTAATTAGAAACCCCTGAACTGTGGCATGCAGGGAGCTTCTGTGTTGAACAGAAACACACCTGCAGTGCAGAGAACCTTTGCAGGCCTCCCCCGCCATGGGTCTTCATGTGTGTCCTACATGGCACCCTGCATTGCTTTCATAAGCTGGGGGACACAAGCACGCACTTCACTGCATTCTGTGAGCTGTCCTAGCAAATTAGCTGAATCTGAGAAGGAGGTGTGGGAACCCCGCTTTCTATCTGTGCATCGTGCAGAAGTAGGGGGGACTTTGTGCTTTTGATTGGCATCAGAATGGGGTGGCCTGTGGGACTGAGCCCTCATTGTGGGGTCTGATGCCAACTCCAGGTAATGCTGGACTTGAGCTGAATGGTAGGATGCCCTGTGGGTGCTCACTGGAGAACTGCTTGGTTTGTGGGGAGAAGCCCCCCCCACATACCCTGAGGGCCCGGGACTGGTGTGTGGAAAGGATACACATGTGCTAGCTGCTGGCAGCAGACACACAAGGGCTGTGCTGGGGACTGGGCCTTCTGTACAGGCAAGACGAGGTGTCCTGAGAAGGAAGAATTGGAACCCCAATTCTGAGCACAAGTGACATGAGAAGTCACCATGTACCACAGCATCCTTCCTGTCACATGCAGAAATGCCCCTCACCACCCCATCCAGGGAAGAGATTTGGGTAGTGTGCTTTAACTCTTTCATTGAACCTCTTTCTGGCTGCTTTAAAGACACTGAGAGTTTCTAAAGCTGGCACTTTGGTCTCTTGAAAAGTGACGCTGCATTTGAGGGAGGAACTGGCGATGGCTCTTTGGTCTGGTCTTCACTTGTTACGTTTGTCTGCCCTCCCCCCAAAAAAAGGAAAGAAAAGAAAAGAGGGAGAGAGAGAAGAAAAAGAAGGAAGGGAGGGAGGGAGGGAGGGAAGGAGGGAGGGAGTGAAAGAGAGAGGGAGAGAGAGAGAGAGAGAGGGGGAGAGAGAGAGAGAGAGAGGGAGAGAGAAGAAAAAGAAGGAAGGAAGGAAGGAAGGAAGGAAGGGAGGGAGGGAGGGAGGGAGGGAGGGAGGGAGGAAGGGAGGAAGGGAGGGAGGGAGGGAGGGGGAGGGGGAGAGAGAAAGAAAGAAAGAAAGAAAGAAAGAAAGAAAGGGGAAAGAAAAGAGAGAGAGAAAGAAAAAATTTTTCCAACCA